>JAZHYW010060604.1:0-116743 GCA_037355805.1 Ixodes ricinus | reverse complement strand
TATATATATATTACCTGCTTTTCATTATTGCGAAATCAATTTTCAAGAAAAATTAATAAACTTTCCTGTTTTTTCACTACTGCCAGTTTACAGATGGTATCATGGCGATAGTCACTCAATATATTGCCCCACCTTCCTTTCTAGCCTACCATAACTTCGGCAAACGAGGGAAGCTCTGCTACAAACGCACACCACCATCATGAATGTCGGCTGCAAAAATGGGGCTCAGTGGCCGAGTGGGCTAGCGCACACCAGACGGCGAGAAATTCGGCGGCTCTGATTGGCCGGCGCCAAGGTCAAGTGCGGCGTCGGCCAATCACGGTCGCCAGATTTCTCGCCGGCTTTTTCGCCAAGTGTCCAGATTAGGCCCCAGCTCGGAGCACGTGGAGCGAAAGCTCGCGCTGCAGAACCGCAGGAATCCGGGGCTCAATCCCCACCCCCGTTTCGATCTGTATGAGCATCGTACCGGCGTGCGGTTGTGTATCACTACTGCGCAGACATGTACGTAACGCGTTACAAGTAACGAGTTACTTGTATCTAGTTACTATTTTCGGTAACGAGTAACGTATTTAGTTACTTTTTCAGCAAAGGAACGAGTAACGGTATTTAGTTACTTTAAGGCCAAGTAACGAGTAACGGTATCTCGTTACTTTTGAGGAGTAACATGTACAACACCGCTTTAACGGCCTTGTTTTTATTCTAGCCTTAGTATGTGTCTATTGCGACAAAGGCAGATGGAAAACCCGAAAAACAAATAAACAGTATGACGATACAGCAACATGTATCGCTGAACACGTCAGTCGAACAGTTCGACTGACGTGTCCAGCGATAAACGTTGCTGTACTGAACTCTACAGCTGAGAATGTCCTTCACCCAGCGAGCACAATCAGGTTCGTTAATTGAACTTTCTAGAACCGGGTCCGGACCGAATGTAAACCCGGAGGTTGCAAACACGGGAAGGCACATAACCCCTTACCCGCTGTCCTCAATGAAGGCGCAGTTCCCGAAGATTCACCAGCTCTTGCTGAAGCACAACACTGCCGTTCCTTCCAGCGCGTCAGTAGAACGACGCTTCAGCGTCACCGGAAGAGTATTTTCAAGGAAGCAGGAAACATAACTGATGAAAACTTCGACACTAAAAAGAGAACAATGATGAAACAAAAACAGTTGTGTATTTGGTCTTCAAAGTAACGTGAAAAGTAACTCGGTACTTTTGTGGTAACTCACGCGTTCCTTCTGAGAATCGGTAACGAGTAACGTATTTAGTTACTTTTTGAGCGAGTAAGGGGTAACGGTGTTTAGTTACTTTTTGGGGTAACGTGTACATGTCTGCTACTGCGTGATGCACGTTAATAAGGACCAGGCTAGCGGTTGTACTGCAATGACTAATTTTTCTGATCTGCGGTTGGAGACCGGTCGCCCGGTGAGGCAGACCAAGTTCTAGGCGGTGAAAACATACACACACCGCAATTCTTCTTTGTGTGCGAAAAGCGCTTTATGGAACGTTGTGGCGCCATGGCGGAAGCACGTACTGAGCCATGTTCCCTACCGTCGAGGAACTTTTCAATAACATTCCTTCAATTCTGATAAAAGGTGAAAAAGAAAGAAAAAAACGAAGAAGAAAAGAAAGAACGATGGATGATGGTTTTGGAATCTTCGTTTTTAAGAAAACTCTTTTGAAGAATATTAACACTCGCCTAAATAATTTGACAAAGATACCCTAGATACCGGAATGATCTCACAATTGCAAAACGCAATAATTACTGAACTTTTAAATTATCTTTCGGCGAGGTTTAAAGAAGTACATATGGTAATACTAATATGGTGCTGGCATCCAGTACAATAATGAACACTATAAAGAGGTATTTCCTTCATCGATGCAATATCCATGTTCCAGCGAGCATGAAAATAAAGCATGCACAATAAAATCCAGACAAAGTCACAGGAGCGTGAGCCTGTGGCATAGCACAGCAGAAGGCCTTTCTTCGAATGAAAACTCGAGTTTAGAAGACACCTCTGGATATGGCGAGGTCGCGCGCCGATGTCTTTGTAAGCGCTGTTGATGTTTTTAAGATGGCGTGAAGTTTTGGAAGTAGCTCTTACTTTTCGAGTCAGCAGGTAGGGCCTTGTGGGGATTATCTTCTCAGCTGTCACATTTGCTGTGCCCTAATAAATTGTAAAACTAGGATAAGGTAGAACTGCACGTGTCGCTCTTACAGTGTCGAAGTTCGATGATGTGAACCAAGATATAATTTTCAG
Source organism: Ixodes ricinus (assembly GCA_037355805.1). NCBI lineage: Eukaryota > Metazoa > Arthropoda > Arachnida > Ixodida > Ixodidae > Ixodes > Ixodes ricinus. Next base: position 114,484 of record JAZHYW010060604.1, on the reverse strand, counting down.
CGATTCGTCGTTACCGTTTCCCCTAAATAACATGTCTGTTCGAGCCAACCGAAAATTAATCGAGGTGTGATGCGTGACGGGTCTGTTCCCTTGTGTTTCGGTTCACAGAACAAACTATGAAAAATAAACAACAGAAATTGAGATGGATGCTCGAAGGTTTGTTACACTTAAGTAACCTCAATGCACGGGAGGTGATCGTTCCGACTTTTAGAAACGTCCAACCTGAGACGATGATCGATTACTATTTCGTGACTTTTTAATCACGCACCCCCTCCCTGTTTGAGGTAATTTGTGCCGAATTATCTATGTCCTAGTTTTACTTCTTTTTTTCTTCTTCTCTTCAAAACAGGCCGCTCCAGCAAACTTATCTCGCGCCAGAACATTTATTCACCGGTAGCCCCCTAATCACCGACAATATTGCAATTTACCAAAACCCAGGGGTATAACTTGACCGGCGCATATATCGACAGCTCATTACAAATGACGCATCGGTACGCTTAGAGCGCTCGCATTTGTCTCGCGCGGCCTCGCGGAGATTGCTATCATCGCGTCCATAATTTACGCGGCTGGAATACGTTTCGCTCAATAACCGCTCCAAGAACCGAGCGCCCTCTCTCCCCTCTCACTCACTTATCATCATAACGTGCTCTCTCTCTCTCCCTATCTGTATTCGTGGAATTGCGTTTTAAACAAGGTAACCACTCGACAGAAAACACCTCGCGGTCAAATCTCCCAAGATATATGCGCGAGTACTACGCTTTCGGCAACCGAAAACACCGCGGCCGGCAACATCACGTAGCACTTTGTGATTGCGTCATTAATAACGGGGGTGAAAAAATAGGAACAAGAAAAAAAATTGTCGGAGAGAGAGACAGTGGAAGACGGTTAAAGGGAAAAAAATGTACGAATAAAGAGAGGTATAATCGTGTACGAAATATACATCTAGTGTGACCGGCGTTACGCTGCGCTGAACTGCATCATGTTGGTAGGTGGGAAGGGAAAAAGGGGGATCTAGAAACTGCGCTTCATTAGGAAGTGCTACCTTATAATTAGGGCTAGGCCAAGGTATTAAATGGCATGGCCCGGAGCAAGTGTTGCGACCACACCGCAGTGAGAATTAGACGTCGACGAGATTAAGCGGGTTGTCGTCCGTGCCGGAGTCTGTTGTGCCCTTTGCGACGTCGCCCAATTAGAGACCACGGTGGCGGTGGCCTGGACCAGTCATTTGGTTGTTGTGCTGAAGGAAGGCTCAAACATCGCCTCGCGGCGGTAATTCGGCTGATGTCTTAGTTGCGAAAGGGTTTTCGTGGGTCGCTGAATTCTTAGTTTCTAAGGGTTCAAGTTTTGCTTGAGATTTTTGGGTGAGCTATTTTACACCTCTGGCGACCTGAAATCAGTTCGTGACCTGTCCGCAGAGAGCATGCCGCTTCGCATGCAGGTCGTCGTCGAGGTTTGTTAGGGAAATGGGATAAATAATTGACTAGAAGGTATCATGATAACTGGTTATGCAAAGCATTTCGATGTATCTACATTGCAAAAAAAAGTTTCCCCATTTTACAAAAAAAGAATTGTGCCAAAACAATATTGCCGGTGTGTTTTCCCGTTATCAAGAAGACAGCGTGCCCGTGGAATTAATTAGGCAAGTCGTTGATCACAATTTTTAACCCGATTAATCGCCGCCCTTTAGTTGATTAATTAATCGATTAACAGGTCTCGCTCATTTTGCATGCAAAATAATTTAAAAAAGTAAAAAAAATATTTTCCCTTTTTGCTGGATATATTATAAATGGTGCAATATACAATTTATATTATAAATAAACCTCGATATGCAGTTGAGAACTGTTCAAGGACACTCAAACGCAGAGTATCACTTCAACTGCACGAGGCAAAGAGTTTCGTTAATATTCTCCGGCAAGAGCGACCTCCTTTGATTGTTTAGAATAGTCTTCGCTGGGCTAAACAAACACGCGCACAGCATTGAAGTGGCCGGAACACGTGTAACCTTCTGCACTTCTCTGGAGTTAATAATCTCCCCTATTTTGTATGTTAGGGTAAAATTACTTAAATTTGACCGGCTAAAAAAGTAATCCCGATTAAATAATTAATTGATTAATTGGTAGGTTAGTAGATCAATTACCCACCCTGCTAGTCATTCTTTCCCCTGATTGTAGACCAAGGCTACGAGACATGCACACCGATCGTGTGCCTCTAATACGGCAAGTGAGTCCCTGGTAAAGCTTTTGTTTATGCAGGCTGAAATAACGCTTCGCTTAGAGGCACAAAATTTGTCCAAATAGCTCATTGCGTCAACTCATGGTAGAATGGAAAAGTGGATGATTGTAGTGAAGAAGTTAAAACTACAAAGAAATACACACAAATTATTCAACCTGTGGAACTCTGTCATTTCTCGCCCTTAACGATAAGATACAAGAGTTCATGTTATTATGATACTGCAATTAATGAAAACGTGCAAGCGAGCTGGACAAGAATGATAATTATCTCTAGAGTTGTCCTTTCTCACCTTTGTTCCCCTCCTCCAGAAATTATAATCAAGAGCTCATGTTCGTTATAAAAAAATAATAATATATATGTTGTGTGACATGGAACCATGATTTTCATTTGTGTGAGATCAGCCAGGCTCCCAAGGTGCCAGCCGAATGAACCATTCTGTCAAAAGACTCGCAAGGGTACCTTCTTTGAAGCAGGCGGGACCATGAGCTGACAAAGAAGAAATATTTCACATTCGCTTTGTCCACTTGTCTTGCAGATGCACTTCCATGCGTGTCTTCAGATCTGTTATTGTTTGACCAAAGACCTCGTTGGGCATCTTTCTGACATTCTAAAAGGCAGCCTGGATAGGGAGCAGAATAGGAAATAGAAGAAAAATAAATCAATACACAAACAAAATTAAAACTATACACAGCATAAAAAAGTGCTGTCAATGAAGTAAAAATTAGCAAGAAGTAACAGCACTAACACTGCTTTTCAGAAATAAGGTAGAACAATTGCATCAAAAAGTTCCTGAGCATTTGTTGAGAATTGGAACACCTCTCCGTGCCAGTGTTAACATAATATACACGTTTCATTTAATGTAAGCTAGCACATTAAACAGACAACATACAAAGTGTTTCATCACAATAAAATATTGTCTGTAATGAAGATTATGCCTTAAATCTCCCTGGACTATAACCCCTGCGCATATATTATGCTAGCATACCCAAGACTGATGGAACTACCTGCAGTAAAACCTCGATGATACATTCCTGGGTGAGGTGTGCGAATATCATCATTTCTGACTGCAAATAAAATATGAGCAATAAAATCTGACTCAAAACCAAAATCAGATATTTTATAACACAAATACTTTACATATACGGTCAATTGAGCAGATGTTTTTATAAATCATGGCTCAAAATCTTTTCTAGAAATTATACTTATGAAAAGGAGTAGTTTTATTACATGAGAAACATTTTACATACATGTACGAAGAAAACAAAATGTCGCAATGAATTGCGAAAAAATAAACATAATGTAATATGGAAGCACAGAGTCAACTCCCTTATGTAGAATATAGCTTGATATTTTTTTCTTTTATAGCACTAGCCTTTAAAACCAAGCGTCGAACTGTAATTATAACCAAAGAAGGCTGACGTACACTAGTGAGCAAAATGTCTGAAACCATCGAACCAACCGTGAAGCTGCCATGTCAGCCGTTTCTCCTAGCATGCCGGCGCAAAGCAGTGAAGCGTGACACCCGTACGCTGGTGTGAAGCAGGGTAGCTTAACAAGAGAAATCGAAGACTTCTGACGACATCATTCATTAATTTTTAACATATCTTGAAAGAGTAAAATATTTCTAACAGCAAAAATATGTTGCGAAAAAATAGCGAACACAATTCACAAATGATGCTGTTTGGACATTCACCAGGCAAACATCCCGGCTTTCCTCCTCGCCTCCCTCTGCTTTTCTGTGACCTTCGGTGCTTGTCAGAATTAACGGCACACGTCACCTGCTGATGGTGTGCCTGTTGCCTGTCCATCTGTTCTGCCGCGCCTTCGTATCTCTCCCTTTTCCCGTTTTCGGGACTTGAACAGCGGCGGAGGCGCTGCGCGATGACTGACGGCCCACAGTGCGTGTGAGTGGCTGTTCGGATCCACGTGATGAACATGTTCTAGGCCTCCGTGAAGGACACAGGCGGACGCGGTGGAGGAAAGTATTCCCCCCGGCTAAAAAGACGGATTAAAGTGGCTCGCCGCAATTCATATGGCGGAGAAGTGCCGCTTCACGCGTGCTTGAAGTGTTCCGTTCGGACACCCCTGAGGTGTTCCCACCAGAATATTGCCCCATTGTGAACTCAGTACACAAGTCAGAAATATCTCATTGGTTGATTACGTACAATCTTTGGTGCCATGACCTATCAGCAGCCTAGAATTCTCTGGCTCTCATTTTAACCATCATTGAAGCCCTGGTGGTCTTGGTGTACGTGCCCACACCTGCTTACGGTGAGGCTGTCTCGACTGAGAAATTCGCTTCGTTGTTTACAGCGGAGCTGTTAATGGCTAGTTTCCCCAGTATCGTGTCCGCCAGAAAACAAATGATGACACAAAACTCTGGACAGCTGCCGCCATCTATGAGCGACGGCGGCAACCAGACAATCGGCGTGCCGGTTGTCTGGTTGCCGTCGTCGCTCACAAATGGCGACCACCTTTCGAGCCTTTCCACTCCGGCTTGCCGACTTGCGGCCGGCCATTACTTCATTCCCATCATAGTACAGCTTCTCTGGTCTTCCTTCTTCACCGGGAATGGCTGAAAGTTCTTTTTGCGGAAGGCCAAACAATTCCTGCCTAGTACCACGTAACGCGGGATATCGATAGGTGTCAATCGAAACAGCGCAAACGACGATTGTTCAGTTACGCGTTATACACGAAATAATGTCTTTTTTGTCACTGCGCGTCAGTGCAGCCTTAAGATGCTAATATCTCACACAAAAGACTTCCTGCAGACACTGACTGAGGTGTGTTGATTGCTTGATATGTATTTCTGTGACGAGCACTGTAGAATGTGCTGACACAATTAAGACCCTCGGTGTTATGTTCTCCCAACCGATGTCGTGAATCTTCATGTTGCTTACATGCATAAAAATATAATCTGTAAATAATAAACAAGTGTAGGCACGTATTTCCTGTGGCTCCTAAAATATGTATAATTCCGATTTTTATTCAAAAATTTGGGTGTTTTACGTGCCAATCCAACGACGGGCATATGGCACGCCCCAGCGGGAGGACTGAGGATTTAATTTGGACCACCTGGGGATCCTTTGACGTGCAACCGAAAGCTCGGTTACACGGCGCCTTCTCCGCAATAAGCCTCCGTCAGATTGCGGGCACCCCGGCCGGGATTCGAACCCGCCACATGGGGATCCGTAGGCCAGCGCTCTCGCCTCGAACCACCAAAACGGTTTGCTTTTTTTTTTTTTAGTTATTTGTTATTGTCATCATCGGTCTGGGGGACAACAACTTTGACAGGTAGAGGCTATATACAAAAGAATCGATAACGATAAATGAGAATGTCCCCCGCGATTAGTCCTCTTTCCTTATTTAAAAGAAAATATTAAAATATTTCAGACATAACCTGTACTCTCGTAGATTAACTACCACATTTCTTCGACACACGTTAATGAAATATATTACAATTATTTTAGAACACACCAAACTTCAAAATAATGTATCCTCATATCCGTCACGTAATTGGCATTCCCGGTGCATTCATCATCCAAAACTAATTTTACCTTCGAAAGGTTGACCACGCAATACTGCCATCACATTAAAAAAAAAATCTATTTTTCAAAACGTTGATACACTTTCATTGAATGTTCGTACAATTCAAAATCATTTGTAAAAATGTTTTTTTTGTTATTCTGTCTGTTACTTTTGTGGACTCGAGAGTGTATTGAAGTGCAAATTATTTTATGACACGTTAAAGGAGTTATTTTCATTGTGGTTTCCTCGATGTGTTGATGCCACTGCCGCTCTGCCTTGTGTTTTAGGGGTCAGGAACCCGTCAAGCAGCCACATCTGTGAATGCTCTGACAAAATGAACTAATTGTGTTTGTTTGTCTGATGGTCCTGTCTCGTTGGTCATACAACAAAAATGTCTAGGCATGTTCAAGTACACCTCTGTACGAAGGAAACATGCTTCGAAGATGATTGAGGCGAGTCAACATGATAATTCTGCCATCATGTCTCGGCGAACCCCGCGTCCTTTTGTAGGATGTATGCGACTGTGGTTTAATGGCGCCTATCGTGATAGAAACACCTGGCGTTACACAGAGTCAGAAAACAGAAAAGCATCCAGTGAAAGAAATATAAGAAACGAGGATGAGACAGCGTCAGCAACGCAGATACGAGACTTCTAAGATATTCCTCGTGCGAATTCTGAGCAATTTTGGGCAGGTGATTCGTTGGGTTAGTTTCCTGAAGTGTGCAGCGTCCACAGTTTTCACGCGATCAAACACTAATTTATAAACAACGGGAATGTAAAGCCACTGGAACGACACTTTTGGCCGTGCCCATTCCAATCACGGCGATGCATGGAAACCGAGCTTCTTGGCTGGAGAGCCTAGTATCGGTGGCACCGGAGGTGAAGCAAACCTTACGTTTAATATTTACGAGAAGCAACGCACAGTACGTATTCCAACTTCCAGTATTCGTCTTCGAAAATGCTTTCTTCCGGTGATCCGCCATAAGAGCGGTCAGATCGCGAGGCAGAATGGCAAAAGGGTGCCTCCTTTCTAAAACCTTCCCCATCACCGGGCCAAGCAACCGATTTCTGGATAGTAACGAGGGTGGTGATCTCGATGCCGTTTTACGGCATGGAAGCCTCGACGCCCTCTTTGGTTGAGTGCTTGGACGCCATCCGTTCCGCGCACTTGCTCCGCGCGCCCCCACCCCGCTCCTCCCGGCCAAACTGTGCACCGCGAGGTCCCCGAGCCTCTCGCCTCATTTGCCGCGCGAGTTCGCAAGCGCGTCGCGTCTCGTCCGTTTCATCGAGAGCGGAACCTGCGAAACCGAGCTGACTGCCTAATTAGCCCTCCATCACCATTACCGCAGCAGAAAACGCCAGGGTGCGTAGGTGCGTGCGAGCCACCGCCGGCGGCACAAACAACAACATCCAACAACGCCCGCGCTACCCCTGCCGACCGGTCGCTTCGGTGGCGTGACTGGAGCCACTTTTGCGCCCGACGAAAACGACCTCTGGAGCGAGCTCCGGTCGCCGCCGCGGTGGCGAGGGTCACCTCACCGCACACGAACGCACACGCACAAACTGGCGAGAGTAACGGCGGCACCAACGCAGGTGGTGCCGTCGCGTTCGTGTGCTGTCGCATTTTTCGCGTGAACCGCGGCGAGTCTTCTGGTAGGTTCGAGCCAACCAGGGTCCTAGAGCGTTCCACGTGACCTCGCGTTCCGCGTGTCGGCATACGGCGGAGTGCACGATCACGCGATGGGCTCCAGTCCTCCGGTTGGCTGGAGTGATTCGCAGCGTCGAGCCACGGTCCACTCACGGAAGCGCGGCGTCCGGCACCCGGGCCTTTTCCTGCCACAGAGTCATTTCCGACCACGCCAGAGCCGCTTTTCGCCACGCACTATCCATCTTACGTCGCTTCGCGACAGCTCCGGGGGACCGAAATTGCCGTGAAGCGAACGGGGGAACCGCCTAAATTTGGCTGCTCCGCAGCGACTCGGTAACGTCTCAATGGCCGGGCAGCGTCGGCCAGGGAGCGGCCGTGGTTGGGGGTAACTTTTCCGCGAACAAAGACGGGAGCCATTTGCATTTTACTTTCACGGTCCTCCGGGCGCGGAATCGCGATCTGTCTTGTTCGGGCGTACGGAGTGCGACGCCCAGGAGGGCGCCCGGGGTGAGACCGGGAATTCGGAGGCGTCCGGAACCAATCGGTTCCCGGAGGCGGGATTCGGGGCCCTTTGCTGGGCAGCCCCGTTCCTTTGGCAGTGCTGCTGGTCCCTTGGAGACGCCGTTCTAGCTGCACGATCGCGTCATCTGGCCATAGCAGGTTTGCCCGTGTGAGCAGCAGTGCTTCACTACATCGGAGTTGTTTGTTTTCTCGCCAGTTCTGCTCCATCTCGCAAAGCGGATGGTTAGAATAAAATCCTCTGGCCACACAGAAAGTTTGGAAGCCTCGTGAGCACGTTTATTCGGTGAATCTGCTATAGACGCTTTGCAGACGCGCCAGATTGCACCCCCATTGCTGACCTTCTCTCGTCTTAGCCAGATGCCGCGCCACTGAAGCGGGCGTTGACGAGCGTCCAAAAGATCAAGGCTGGGGAGAAGGACACAGTAGAATCTAAAATGGCAATAACCGGCCCTGCTCTGGCAATGATGACGTGAAGTGAACGTGTTAAGAGGAAGGAAAAACAAAACACGCAAGGTCAGTTATGGCGGCGCCCAAGCACAGCTGCAGCAAAGCGTTTATCGTCACCTACAAAATGAGAACGGCGGGAGTAGTTTCGGTTGGCCGCCTCCAGCATGCACTCCCTACCTTCGACAGTGCTTCGGCGTCTCGTGAGCCTCGATGATGCACGTGCAGACAAAGCACGGCGGAAGGCAACGAGCTCGTGCTGGAGGACGGGCGTTTGAAAGAGACGTCCCGTTGTCCTCCCCCCCCTGTCAGTGGTTGTAGAACTCGGACACGCGTAATACTCGTCTGCCCGAGGGAATCTGACTTTCTCGCATAGACCTGTTGCAAAACGTACGGTGCAATTCCTAAGAAAGGGAATTTATCACCCTGACAGATTCGAGTTAGGTGCGCAGTACATGAGAATTTGGAGAATTTGAACAGCATAACGTCCCTAAGCAAGGGTGTTTTATACAGTTCAAATTCTGGATACTTTCTCACGTTCTCGGGCCGCGCTTCATACAAACATCTACAATTTACATGCAAACACGCGTTACTTACTTAAAAAAAGAAGAAAAGAAGAAATTCATTGGCTATAAAGCAGATCTATCGACCCTAGAAACATGACTATATAGTCACTGGCAACAAGGGCCACTGACACGGTATCAATGCTCGCCAAGATTTTTATTTGCACATGAAATATGAGAGTTCAACTAGCTAGAACATAATTTGCGGCTCGAAATTCGTTTTCTTTTTGCCCGAAAACCGCCGATCGAGAACTGGCCGGTTTGAATCGCGCTCACTCTCTTTTCAGCAGTCACGTGCCGTTTTCTATGGTTTAGACACAACCACCAAAATATAATCGAAGTCGTGGGTCATCGAAGGCACACCCTCACTATTAAAACTTAAAAAAAATATATATATATAGGTACTTTTTTTTGTGTGTGTGTGGCGGCTAAAAAGTTGCAGATACGTTGATTGAAAAAAAAAATGAAAGACGTTTACAATTTTGTGTAATGCGAAATCAGAGCGCAGCTCTTGGGGAGGAGGAGGGGAGGGTATGCTCTCCTCTTCCTCCGTACCCTCCTCTCCTCCTCTCCTCCCTTTAGCGAGAAACGTGGCGAAAATTTCCCGCTACATTTAGCGAGTTAAGTTTCCCCGCTAAATTAAGCGGGAAATCGACGTCATGTGACCTCAACACCAATTCAGTTTCCCCGCTAAATTTAGCGGGGAAACTAAGACGTACCATAATGCAACGCGCGTGGTGGCGCCGACACCGACGCCGCTCAACCCGGAAACAAGCGCCTAAAAAATGCGCTCTAAAAAAAAAAAAAAACGAGTGTTACATTTACATAATTATTGTTAACTTTCTCCTCCTCTATATTTCTTCTCTCTCCCTAGTTCAGTTTCGGTTTCGAGCAGTTGCGCTTTTCTGGCTGTATTAAAAGTGTACGTGACGCTGCAGCAAAATATCGATTGGGTGGTCTTCTGACACCATAATAAATCGCTGGGCAAAAACTTTTTGTTTTTGGAAGGGGGGGGGGAGGGTATCTTTGAAGAACGCAGGGCATGACTTCTTGCCTTCACGCTTCTTGCTTGATGCTTGGCTCATCGGCGTCCTGGTCGTCTAATATGCCGCATTCTCATTCATTGCCGAGCGATAATAGGAGGCTCGGGGGCCGCCATTCTCCGCGATTTAAAGGATCGCGAAAACCATGCGGAAAGACGGAAATTATCCCTTCTGAAAAAATTTCTCTCCCGCTCGAAAGCTTCACCCTTGAGCGACAGTTAACCTTGCATTCCAGTCAGGCACGTAGCATGAGATTTTATTTCGGGGGGGGGGGGGGGGGGGGGGGGGCCCGCCCATGACAAAATGCTGTATGAGGGGGGGGGGGAGAGAGCCCCAGCAAAATGGAAGGTTTTCGGGGGGGGCCGGGCCCCGCTCGGGCCTCTCCCTGGATACGTGCCTGATTCCAGTGAGGGGATAGAGAGAGGGGAGAGAGACAGACGAGCTGGACGAAAAAGTGCGATCGGAAGGACGCACTCCTCGGAAAGAAAGGTAGCAACAAAGCTAGCCGCCATAGAGACCATCTGTCTCGCGGAGAAGCGCAACGGCAGGAGGCGGCAGTGGCCACCACTTTATTTGGTGGGGAAACGCGTCAGCGAGCGGCCGAGGCAGCAAGCAGCACGGGCAGCATCGCAGGGGAGCGACCGCTATCGGAGGAACGTGCCTCGCTGCGCGGCCGATTCCTCACTCGGCCGGCAAGAATCATTTATCGACAAGCAGCGACGAGGCTGCCGCCGGAGCCGGCGGCAAATGCAACGTCGATCTGTCCGCGGATACGGCTCTCCGCCGCCCGCCAGCGTGCTTTACTGGAAAAAAAGGGGCGATCCTTGTAAACGCGCAGTTTATATGGTGGGTCACGCAGGGACTCGATCAGGATTTATCCTTTCATTTTTTATGTTTTTGTTTTCAGGCTACGTATCTCTACTATCATCGCCGCAGCTGCTGAGAAACGTCTTCCCTTCCCGCTGCACTTGAAGCGGCGGATAAGCGGCGAGACTTTTGGAAGGTCTAAGGATGTATCTGGGAAATATACGGGCGCATTTTAGATCGTCCGGGCCGTCCACTTTTCGTTACTCAAGATACTTTTGTTTTTAAATCTTCGTTTCCTCTTCTTTATTTTTTTTTTTTATGCTTTCCAAGTATGTTTTACGTTATAGTGTCGCTATCTGGAAGATGTACTGTTCGGCGCGTAGTGGAGCAACCTTCCTCCTCAATGTCACCTCGCGGAAGAGGGTTTTCCGTACGCGCCTCAACGCGTGTTTTTATAAGCGAGTTTCTTTTTTATCGACTTGTTTTCGAGTGTTTTGTGTTTTCATCCTTTTTTTGTGGAAAGAGAGGAAGAGGGAGTGCGTTGTTTATGTCGGCAATCGGTTTCTCAATTATGTTTTGTTGTGGCTTTCTTTTTCTTTTCTTTTTTATGTCGCTAGATTGTGTTGGGGAACTTGGGACTAGATGGGCACGACAGATGGGTCTTAAAGCCGCCGCCGCCGTGCGAGGGACAAATCGGCGGCATATTAAATAAACCCTTCGGCATTTCTCGTGTGGAACGGAGCTAGGGAAAACCGCTAAAGTATCTCCATACCAATACGGCCTGTCTTAAAAAAAAAACAAAAAAAACGTTTTTTTTTTTGTAAGTTAGTCGCGTTCTTTGCCGTTTAATTTATCTCGAATGATATTATCATATAAATTTTAAGGAAAAGGAATACGTTCATGCAGTTGGACAACATATTCCGCAATCCGAGCAAGTACGTTCAAGGAATAAAGACGAGGTAATCTCAAGAGCCGTACGCACAAATCTGAAAAGCGTGGTACTGCGTTATATATTTGTTTATTTTATCTCTTTCTCCATCTACAATGTTCTCTTCCTTCACTGTGTCTGTCGCTGTGTGTCTCACTTTCTTCGGGATTACTGCACGCAAATCCCCGGTTTTACTTTTTCAAAATACAAAACTGAATTGAGTTGACTGCTTTCCAGCGAGTAGTAAAGAAACTGCATTTTCGTTTCAAATTGGCCACGACGTAGTCAATTATAGCCGCCGTAGAGGGTGCGAGCAAACATTTCCGAGTGTAACGGCACCGATAACATTGGGATTTGGGGTCGATTGAACCGAACCTTTACCGAGGGCAGATGGCGAATGTATTCCCAACAATACACAATTACATAAGAGCAAATACATTGCAAATACCTTTGTAATTTTTGTTTTGTTTAAGGGTTCAATATTCAGCACCATTTCAAAGGAATACTTACGCGCACCTCTGGCTTTGAGCCCCTGCATTAGAAGCTCAGCTATGCAGCCGGTGGGCAAAAACAGTGCGCTGAGCATTCACTGGTGTTCAAGGCATCACTCGAAGGCTGCGGAATGAGATACACATAGTGAGTACGTAATAGTTAGTTCTCTATACTCTGTTCGACCAGCCTGATCTGCAGCTCCAAGTAATCAGTAGTTTGTTTCGAAGATTGAATAATGACCGGCGAATCAAGTGTGGTCTTGTTTCGTTTTTATTCTGACCTTTACACAAAACGTTATACCCAGACTTCGCATAACTTCAAATACTGCAAGGGGCTTTAAGCTCTGCAACACCTGACATTAGAAACAAGTTGTCCTTCCTCGGGGAAGCATGCATTAAAACATTCATTGTAGTCTGGTTTTATTTCAGGTATGGGACTTGAAGTTTTAAATTTGTGTAATTTTGAACTTCGCACTGCCCTAAAGTAGCTTGCACAAATAGGTCATACTTATGACGATCTAATCTACTTACTTCTATTTATGTTTTGCTCACATTTGCACCCTAAACTCGCGACCAAAAATAATATTACATGACGACAGTCCTGTAGATTATTTACTACTCCACAAAGTACGAAACCAGAACAGAATCCGACCTGTCAGCAACTATACCTTCAGAAAAACACATATACATGCGCGGGACCTCTAAGTTCAGGGATCGACCCATCGCTGTATAATGATTCAAAACACTGATTTCCTTTCTTTTCCTGCCTCCAGTATTCAAATAAATCCTAAAATGAGACGTACCATCTGTTCACAAAACAGTATCGCCAAACAAACAATGACAAATTCCCTGGAATGACATGAGCAGCACCAGGGCCTCACCCCACCGGTATGGCGATTATACAGGTCCACGCGGGTACACGTCTTGCCTGCAGTGAAAGAGCGCAGGCTGTAATCAGGGCGCGCAGCTGAGATGGGAATCTCCGTCATCCCCGCCGTTATATTCTGTTTCCCCTCACGATGGACCGCAGCAGAGGCTACGAGCCATCGCAGCAAATCCAGGGCTGCGAAACTATCGCGTGTCTAGAGGCCCCGCGCGTGGCTGCATCCCCTTCCGAAGAGCACGTGACACTAGGACGGCATGGGATTGGCTCCGACGGCTCGTAGCGTGCTCTGCGGTTCGTCGTGTAGGTTAAACAGAGTATAACCGAACGCGGAGCACTGGGGAGATTAATCGGTCGGGGCAGCATCGTTTGTCACGGACACAATGCTCGGCGAACCTGACTCGGGTTACCGTTAATTCGGGCCGAAGATCCTTCCGTGACGCCAGACGCCGTCTGCGTTTTGTGAACATGACGGGAAGGCCAACCAAGATGGCGTGTCTGGGTTTCGTTCGTAAGAAAGCATGAGCCATATATCTTGGAAGCGAGGAAGCGATTTTTCATGCGCTAGCTTCTGTACTGTCCCCCCAAGTGTTAGATACTCCAAATATATTACTGGGGAATACATCTTACTCAGAGGAAAATCCAATGGCCTCGGCGCCGACAGCTTTTGCGCAGTTGGAACGGCCAGACGCGCACAGCCTCAGGAGTTTTCTCTTTGAATTCGGAGAAGTGAGCTGCCGCCATCTATCGTCGTGGGAACTCGTCGAGACTGCAGGGACAGGCGGCCGTCTCTGCTGTATGTGCGAATCCGGTATCTCGGTGCGCCGGCGACACACCTCCCTCGGCGCAGCGCGAAATCGCCACAGCGGGGACAGCGCGGGATGCGCATCCGTTCTCTGGTACGCGGGGTTTTCACGCCGCCAGAAGAGGATTGGGAGCTGCAAGCGCGCTGTCTAATTCAAGAGAATGTAATCATCTAGTAAAGTATTTGGATACTTTCTCAACCTGCCTTGACACGTCTCGAACGGATGTCTCGTGTCTTGTCTTTGTATGTATAATTTGCACTCTTGAAAACGCATGAACGTGGGTATATTCTTTGCATCGCTGTAAGTCAGTGGTCAACGTCACAAGCCGATGGAGTCAATCCAGCTGCGCCAAAAGCGACGTCAGATTTTTCGTCGTTCGTTTGTGCATATGCCGTAATCAACTCAACCGATCAAACGCTATAAACGCGCCGTAGCTCTTGCGCTTTTCGTCTGGGCGTCTGTCATTGTGTGTCTCCTATTCTTTGAGTGCGCACTCACTTGTGGTGAAAGTAGAACAGGGTTGTTGCGCGAGGTGTATTTTTATATGTACGCATTTCTGGATATTTTTTTTGTGTATTATTTTCTTGAAGATACATCTTACATACATGTTAAAAACTATTCAACTTCAAATGCGTAATAAAGGAACGCCGCCTTTAAAGCCGTAATAGTTTTAGCAGTTGGTTGAAGAAAGCTTATTTCATATTTATTTTCGGCCTATTGAAACTCTATAGAAAGATGTATCGGTTTATACCGCTTCGCGTTCTATTGCGACGTCATGAGCCACGTCGCATTGCGCTTCACGGTAGTTTGTAGATGTGTTTTGTCGGGTTGTCGTTAGCAAGGAAAGCGCGGGACGCTGGAACTTAGTGCTTCCTAGCCAGACACGTGACGTGCGCTACAGCATAAGCAGACATCAAAATAATGGAGAAAATAATTTATCAATACTTTATTTTGTGATTTTCAGAGCTAAATCCTTTCCCTGCACAACTGCTGCGCGGCTAGCCTGTGTGTTACTTAATTATTTGATCAAGAGCATTTTTATTTATTTCACTTTTTACGTCAGCCATATAAACTAGATATGCTAAAGATGTCGACTAATTATAAATCCTAAAACACCTTTTTTGGTGCATTCGCTAGTGTATATGTATACTATTACACGTAACGAACAAATAATAAAGCACGGAGTTTTGAGTGTCATGCTACGCCGCACAAAACCGTTCAATCTTTTTTTATTTTTTTCATGCTGTCTGACGTGTTCTTTTTGTCAAGAACGTGTAATGTACTGTTCAATTCAAAGGAGGGAGGACGAAAAGAAAAAAGAGATGCGTTCAACATTAAGTACCTGGTGTCAGCGCTCTAAGCTCCTGAAAGACGGCTGCTCAGCAAGCTTACTACGGCGGAAAACCGACAATTAGCCATTAGTCTCCCGTGTCTACCGGTCGGCGGTCGCAATTTGTGGCACATTTTGCGGGATTCCCGAAAATCCCCCGCTGCCACGGCAGAAGGCTTAGGGTTTCGGTCGCCGCATCCGAGAGCCGATAAGAAGCAAATCGCCTTTGGGCTCCCGGTATTAAACCGTATTTCATTACACGCCACCGGCGAGATAGGGCGGAAAGAATGGCGGGTTTTAATGTAAGCGGGTGAAAGTGTTGAGAGAGCAAAAAAGGAGGGTGGGGCCTTATCTCGCCAACTTATTGGCGTCGTACACAGCAGGTTCCCTATCACGTAGTTATTTTCTTTTTTTGCTGTGCTATGACGTCGCTTTAACGAAGTTTTCAGCCCTTGTCGATATCTGATCTCTCTGCTCATACGACCATCTGTTGCTGTCCTAAAAAATCAAAATCTTTCACTAATTTGAGCACCCTTTTTTTTATTGATAACGAAAAGTCAGCATAACCACGTGATTATTACGTCTAATTTTATGCTCATGTACTGGCTGCACTGGAATTGAGTGCATATTGCTTTGATTATTTTCCACAGTTAGTTGGTGGACATCCGGGTTTCGCTACCATGTGTTACCGTCATCCTAAATTCGTCATCGCAAGATTTAAGTTAATGTTACCCCGCGGTGCAATACGTATGCAGTTCCAGACTAAATATATTGTGGCGCTTAATACGTTTTTAATGTGCAAAGCTCCAATTGGCTACATCGGGGTTTTATTTTTTTATTTTTGTTTCCAATACACATAAGAATATTTTGTGTATGTCGTTCAGTTCGCATTGCGAATTGCTCCTAATTCTAACGTTGGTGATGTGATACCTCCGAGCGCTCTGGCCCGGTTCTATGTGGTGTTGGACAGGGTCGACAGCGCCCCAGGAAAAGGTATGACCCCCCCCCCCCCCCCCCGTCCCCTCCGCAAGCAAATGAGCGAAACCGAACGGCTCCAAGTCTCCAAGTAAAGTATTGGGGTTCTTCTTCTTCCGAGGGTGCGTGGGCTCCTTGAGCTCTTAGAACATGTCTTATGTGCATGGAGTAACCGGTTACAATGTCAATGGTGACGTATGATTTATGATTAAATTTTGTTTTCTCCGCAATCGACTATTATTTTGTTTTTGTTATGCCTACTGGGGAAGCCATCGAGATACATACAGAAGTCTCGATATGAACTAACAAAAATGGTCGTGTCCAGACTTTAGCTAGACGTAAACGTTGAAGAGTCTTCACTGTCATTGTCGGAAACGCAAATATGATTAATTGCAAAGGTAACTGTACCGCTCCTCGTCAGTTCTGAATCCGTTCCTCCTGATATGTTGACTCCATATGGTGACTTTCGGGCCCTACAAATTGTGATGCATCCACGAAACGCACAAAACAAACAGCTGTCACAACAGCGGCGGAGCGATAGGAATAAAAACGGAAAAGCAAATCCCGCGCCAAGACCAAATGCCTTCATGAATCATCTTTACAAAGTGTGGACTTCAGCGCGGGCCCTCTATTGAAGCCCCTGCCGAGCCGCTTTGCGCTCTCTCTCTCTCTGACACATAAAAGAATCGAAAGAGGGGGCAAGAAAGAAAAATTGGGGATGCGAAGAGAAAGTCTGAGGCTCGAAGAAGTCGTTCGCTGCACGACAAGACGAATGAGCGGCGGAGGCTCGGAAATCTTGACACGCGGAGCTCTCCCCTGAAAAATGATTCTCACGCGCGCTCCAGAGCTTATGTATATAAACGTGGGCGGCGGCAGCGAAGGGCTGACGCGGGGCCCGAGCTCCGAAACGTTTCTCCCTGGGAGCGCGATAGTTTTGCCATTCCCGTAGGGAGAGCCGACCGAACACCACGAACTCGCTATTAGGCGAGGTTATTTCTGCAAATGACGGCCTAAAAAATCCTAATGTCGCTATCTCACCGGTGAGGAGCAAGATGACCCCACTCGCTCCAGCCTGCGTTTTTGTAAGCTGTCACTTGGAGCTTAGAAAGCGCAGCATAACCCTTGATTATTCGTATGATTCTTCCGCAGCCAATGGGGTTGCGATATTAGCCGATTAGGAAGGTCGAGAGGACGAATCACGAAGACGCGCGTGCATACAAAGCCACACCCTGCGTTTCTAAAGCTGTCAGTAAGTGCAGTTTTGAAGCTGATATCTACGTAAGAGTTGGCGCTAAATCTAACTTGCTTTTGCTGTTACTGTTGTTTAGACCGCCATTGAGAGGAATTTACGCTCCGGAATAGTTACCCTTTTCCCCAATTTTCTTAAACCTACGTGATTTAAGTTTCGAGTTTTAACTACACTCTTAAAAAAGCCCGTAAGTCTGCTTTCCCGCACAACACTTGGGGAGTTAATCACTGCAACTTCACGGAGGCAGCTCAGCGAATGACAATGCCGAAACATATGTTTAGACAAAAAACGCAGTCTGAGTTGTGACATTAAGCAATGCAAGCGTGACGTTTTGCATTGCTTAATGTCACAACTCAGACTGCGTTTTTTTGGTTTAAACATGTGTTTCGGCATTGTCATTCGCTGAGCTGTCTCCGTAAATTGCGGTGATCGGTTTCTCCGAGCGTTGTGCGTGAAAGTAGACGCACAAACGTTTTTTAGAGTGTAGCAGGAAATCTTTGTGACGGTGCCCGTGCCAAACGAGACTTGTGGGAAGAAAAAATTGGTTCGACAGTAGTTGCGTGGCTTTGGAACCACACGAGCAGATCGGATTTACGTAGTTAAGTCAACGTTACCACGCGAGCTAGAGTGGACTAAATGAAACCTTCGTGTCAAAAGCTAACGTATACCGTAGCTCGGAGCACGTGGAGCGAAGCTCGCGCTGCAGAGCCAAGGGATCAATGGTTCCGGAGATTTCGGTGTAGGATGTTTCAGTGCCTACTTTTCGGTGCATGGACGTTTTGGTGCACGGACGTTTTGGTGCACGGACATTTCGGTGAACGGACATTTCGGCTTACGGACGGCTTGATGCACGGACATTACGATGTAAATACGTGTTTAAAAAAGAATAGTTGAAGCTCCGGATGCATTGCAGACATTTGTATATTTTATTATTTTTATGCATAAACGATAAATGATGTATTATTTGGAATTTCACACTTGTTTTATTTTATCTGTGTCTGCTTTGCTTATTGTAAAAAAAATAGGAGTGCAGATTTATTGATAAATAAAAATTAATTACCTCTCCCAACCACTATAATATATTCGAAGTCATTTTTGTGCCCGGATATATATCTGAACACCTAAGCAGCTACGTAGGCAGTCATAATGAGAGGATAATCCAATCGCTACAATTTGCCAAAACCGGGACGTGTTTTCCTAGCAAAAGGCGTTGATGCGTCTGCACACCAATTTTAAGTGTATAAAAGGTTCGGCTCAGCTTTCCGTTATCTAGAGTGAGAGCGGGCTCAAAGTTAGCCGAAGGTAATATTTTAGTCATTCGATTAATAAACGTAACAAACAAAAAAGTTGTTCTTTCTAGTTTTAGTGGTAGGTGTTGTGGTGGTTCATTCATACCAAGAAACCACACAAATACTCCATGAAGAATATGTAATTCTAAATAAATAAACAGTATGCGCCGCACACTCAGGGACAATCAAAATATAACCTTGATTTAAAACGACTATAAACCGAAACGTCCGTACACCGAAACGTCCGTGCACCGAAATGTCCGTGCACCAAGAAGACTGCACCGAAACGTCCTACACCGTAAACTTCAAAACACCCATATCGGTGTAATCGGCAATTTATCCAATGTCTATAACTCACACGTTTTTATATGTGTTGTTACATTTATTGACAGGTGTTGTTAAACCTACTGATAGGTGGTTTTGGAGCATAGCACCTTTTTGCGAGCAATATTGCAGTTTCTGCATTACGCCTTTGCTATAGGTGTTTTTAAGTAATTACTTCTTTACAATTGGGTGTAATTGAAGAATTACACTTAATGAAGCAATGTTGTCTCTCTCTTATAGGACCTAACATTTCTCTGCTTTTCCAACCTTTTTAGAAAGCAAATACACACAACCTTAGAAATCACTTGAAAACACATGACACTTAGAATGTTTTCAATGGTTACAATTGTTAGAAAGCGCTCTAACGATAGAAGTAACATGCAAAGAGTCGCGCGTCACTGAATTGCGCTACAAGGCTGTTTGTGTTTGCTTTCTGAAAATAAAGGTTGATACAACAGAGAAATGTACAGCCCAATAAAGAAAAGGAACAACATTCTAAGCATCGTATAAATACTTTCCTTTCCTTTGAAACAGAAAAAAAGTTTCATGCAGGTGTTTACTTTGTCGGTCAACAATGCCCAGATAGATGAGCATTACCAAAGGTTACATTTGATCCAGTAAATTATCAATAGTACATATGTTGCAATGCACTGAAAAGTTAAGGAGGGACTCACATTCAACAAAAATATTGGAATGGTAATATTGTAATATTTCATGCACAAACATCACTGCAAAGCTTTGGTTTCTTAATAAAAATACATTTTCATGATCAGTTTTGCGAACTCAGCAATAAAAATCGCTAAATTTAGAAGAGGCACGAATGCTACTGTAATACGCTTGATTTATTTATTAGTCCATATACACTAAAATAAATAAAATCAATCCAAAGAAAGCTATTTTTTCTTTTGTCAGATTATTAGCGCCGAAATGTTTCTATGGCGCCCTCTTGCGGTTTCCGTTCGTGACGTCACTACCAGGATTTTCCTGGTTGTGACATCTCAAGTTGTAATCTTATCTACTTATTATAAGTTGCAAATTAAGTAGGACGGTTTGTGTGAAAATCACGATGGAAGCTTGGAGTCATCGCGTTCTTAAAATAACACTATGATAGTTGACAGTCTGGCGCTGATCTTATTTTCATCGATAAAAGCAGAATTGTTAAAAATAAAGACATCATAGTGAGCGTTTGGCGAAGCTTTGAATGCCGATGAAAACGACGCTTTTGGTCGCCCATGTCACCAATAACCCCTCATGTTTATTTTTCTTCTGCTAAGACGATCCCCTTTGTCTCACTTTCTGCTTTTTCCTCACAACAGTCTCGGCTGTTACATAGAATGATTAACTATACACCAGCTCGCCTGCTTGCTCCCTGTTTTTTTTTTTATGACCATATCTATTCACAGAAATATGTCCCCTGTTTCAGCACGAGTTGGTGCGAGCAATACACATCCAAGTGATTTGTTACTGCCGATTCTAGGTGTGGTGCCATACCATCCCGACGTTATTCGCATGTTTTCCACATAGTTTCGTTCTGCAGTGGTGGTATCTGGGTCGTCTGACAGCACTTGTAACTTTTAGTGGTCATGTCCTCCACGTTTCGGGTTCTATAGCCACTTCAGAAAAAAAAGAAACTATAGAACCCAGAACTTTGTGACTTGGTTACTGAAAGTTATGTGTACCATCAGACGACCCATATGCCGCTATTCCAAAACAGAACTTTCTGGAAAACATGGGGATTACATCGGCAGGTATGTAAACGCAACTGGAATCACTGGTAACAGGGGTCCTTTCTTAATTTCGCCACAAGTAAGCGAAGGTGACTATACCCTATGGCTCTAGCTTACACAAAAATTACGCCATTCATGATGGGGAACTTGGAAAATATAAAACATTATAGACCCCAAAACCTGCCGCCTGCAAAGAAAATAAAAGAACCCACCACACAATTCTCAGCACAGCTAAGGTTAGCTTAGAGTTAAACCGCTAGACTGGCGAGAACGTTTGTGATACAGAATCACTGCACTAGATCATGAACATGACGGCAGTATGTTTCAGCTTCGTTATATTCAGTCTGAAAAACAATATTTCAATGGCAAGTGCTGTATTGAGGCACAATTGAACATACTTGATATTGAACATCCAGAACGCTGCAATCGGAGCTGCTAGCTTATCGGCGATGTTAATCGCTTTAAAGAGTTTCGTTGACTCTGCATAACGAAACAGGTGACCGGAAAGTCACCGCAAAAAAAAGAAAGAAAGAAGAAGAAAAAAAAGAACCTTGCATTGCCAGACCTTTTGTTTTAACCGAAAGGTAGAGGTGGTGGTTTGGACCAGATGCCAAAGTTTCAGAGCTTGCCGTTATGTACTACAAAATGTTTAAGCTAATATATTTTTTAAATTTACAATGAGAAGATGTGACCCGTTTCCTGTAGCCAACACCTTTCATCTCTATGCGTTCGGATGCTGAAGCTCAATCAGCAATTATTTAAAATCTTCTGCCCTTTTAGCATTTTTTCTTTTGTAGCGCACATTATTTATTTATTTATTTATTTATTCAGGCATTATCGCGAGCAGAGGACGATCATATATGCTCATAAATTTACAAGCGTTAGTGTTTGAAGAGGAGCTGGTTTGGCTGGCTACAAAAAGTAGTAGCGGGGTTTACGCTGAGATATGGCCGCCAAGCACCGATACATTCGTACTTCTTATACTTCGCGAGGTGACCAATTCAACGAGTGGCTCGGAACGTGGCATACCAAGTACCAATGTCCTAACTTAGAAGTCGTATCTCGGCGTAACGCAGTTAAACGTCACTGTTCCTTCTCATTCAAATATTTTATGCTGGAACCGAAGAAGAGGAAACAGACGGAACGCTAAAAAAGAGAAGAGGTTTCCCCTCTCTCCCCCAGCGTTCCGTCTGCTTTCTCTTCGCACAGCCCGTCTTACCCTCGCCCTTCGTTCTGAGGTTGCAACGGACTATAAGTTCAATCACCATCCCTTCCCGTTTCGGTCCGGATGAGCACCGGATACCGGTGTGCTGTCGTGTTGCGTAGCGCACTGTAAAGACCTGAGGATACACAGCAAATTTCAAAACACCTATATAGGTATAATCGACAATTTATGCAATGTCTATAACTCACACCATTTGATAGGAGTTGTTACACCTTTTTATAGTCGTTTTTGGAGCACTACACTATTGTGAGGGAAAATTTTTAGTTTCTGCATTGCACCTTTGCTATAGGTGTTTTTGAATCTTTACATCTTTGTAATTAGTGTAACTGAAGCATTACACCTAATGAAGGAATTTTGTCTCCCTTCTTTATAAAGCCCTACATTTCTCTGCTGTGTCAACTTTTTTTAGAAAGCAAATACTCACAGTCTTGCTGAGCACTAGAGCTACACATGACGCTTAGAATGTTTTACATTGTTAGAGGGCGCTCTAACGATAGAAGTAACATGCAAAAGTCGTGTGCCGCTGAATTTTTCTACAAAGCTCTTGTGTTTGCTTAACAAAAAAAAGTCCATAGAAAAACAGAAATTTATGGCCACATAAAGAAAAGCAACAAAATTCAGGGCATCAAGCATATGCTTTCACTTTCCTTTGATACAGAATGAAAAACAATTTCGTCGAGGTGTTTGTTTGTCAGTCAAGAACGCCAAGATATTTGGGCAGAACCCAAGGTTATTTTATACAGTAAACTTTCCACGGTACATGTGATGCACTGCACAGAAATGTTAATGAGGGCTTACGTTCAACAAATATACTGTAATATTTCATACACAAACATCACGGCCAAGCTTTGGTTTCCCAATAAAAATACATTTTTATAATTCGTTTCGCAAACTCAACAATACAAAAGCGCTAAATTTAGAAGAGGCGCGAATCACACTGTAATGCAATTGATTGATTTATTAGTCTATTAATATTATAAGTAAATAAAATAATCAAAAGAAGGCTCTTTTTTCTTCGACAGTTTATTAGCGCCGAAATCAATCGGTGGCGCACTCTTATGACTTCCATTCGTGACGTCACGACCAAGATTTGCCTTGCTGGGACGTCACGAGATGTGATCTTGCTTGCTTATTATCAGTACCGAACTAAGTGATGGTGCGTATAAAAAGCACGATGGAAGCTTGGAGTCATCACATTCTTAAAATAACACCATGAAAGTTGACAGTCTGACAAGGTTGTTATTTCCGTGAATGAAACCAGAATTACTCAAAATAAAGACATCATAATGAGTGCGTGGTTAACCTCTGTGGCCGCCCATGTCACAAATTACCCCTCCTGTTTCTTTTTCTTCTACTGAGACTTTCTCCTCTCTATCGCTTTCTACTTCTTTCCTAGCCACTGCAGTCTCGGCTGTTACACAAAATGTTTAAGTATCACCAGCTCGCCTGCGCACTCCCTGTCTTTTCGTTAGGCCATCGGTTAACATAAATACTACCCCTGCTTCATCACGATATGGTGTGAGCAATACACATCCGAGTTATCTGTTACTGCCGATTCTAGGTGTGCTGCCATACCATCCCGACGTCATCCGCATGTCTTGCTCATAGTTATGTTGTGCAGTAGCGGTATCTGGGTCGTCTGACAGCACCTGTAACTTCCAGTTGTCATGTTACTATAGTTACGGGTCCTATAGCCACTTCAGAAAAAAAGGGACTATAGGGCCCAGAACTTTGTAACTCGCTTACTGAAAGTCGCATGTACCATCAGACAACCCAGATGCTGCTATTACAAATGAGAACGTTCTGCAAAGCTTGTGGGTTACGCCGGCAGGTATGGAAACGCCCCTGGAATCAGTGGTAGCAGGGGTACTTTTTAGTTTTTAATTATGCTACAAGTAAGCAAGGGTGACATTGCCTTATGGCTCTACCTTACAGAGCAAGAGCCATTCATGACAAAAAAATAAAAAATATATATAAAACGTTATACACCCTCAGAAATAAGCAAAACGACTAAAACAATCCTCAAGAAACCCGCTTCGTGCAATAAAAAAAACAATTACCCGCTAGACAACTTTCGACAAGGCTAAGGTTAGAGGCAAAGCTCCTAACCTGGCCACAATGTTTGTTATACACAATCACCGTACTAGTTCATGAACATGACGGCAGGAGGCTTCGGCTTCTTCATATTAGATCTTAAAAACAACATCTCAAAGGCAGATGCTGTATTGAGGCACCCTTTAGCATACTTGATATTGAACATCCAGAACGCTGGCATCAGAGCTGCAAGCCCTTCCGTGATTTTAATTGCTCTAAAGGATTTCTTTGACTCTGCATGGACAAACAGGTGTTCGGAAAGTTCTAGTCCGTCTTCATAGAACACAACACAATGCAGGCCGCATGGAGTGTGTGTTTACTTTGTAGCACGAGCAGGAAGCAGTCATAAGTAACAAGAACAGGTACTGGAACGTCAGAAATGCAATGCAGTTTTGACATTTGAGCAACTACAATTAAAACTTTCTTGAAATAGGTGGTCAAATGATCCCTGTTGTCAAGTGACTGCGCCCTGACGACGCGCAAAACAGAAGTCCCACTTTTATTCGCCCGTTCTACTGTCATGGATGGATGAATGCTAACGGCTGTACCCTTTATATCGAGGGGCAGCTTGCGCCGTACCTAGCCTAGAAGCTAAGAAACAAAGGTATGATTTCTCTCCTTCGCCTATTTGCTTCCCCTTTGCTATTTCGTAACTATCACCAGGCGATGTGGGATATCGCTGAAACCTTAAGAAGATTGGAAAAAAAAAATCTATAAACGTTTTTCTTCGCTTTTTCCTTCTTGCTTATAGCGACGGCGGTGGGGTGTCTCCGTCCTTCAGAGTTCCGAAACGAAACTATGAGAAATGGTAGCCACTCCTCATTTTGAGCATAATCCTGCCCTTTTTTTATGGTTACACACGCCCCCCCCTTCCCAAAAGCTCCCAAAAGCATGTACTATAACCGGAGCCCAGCATCACACCGGCCTATTATTTCAGTGCTCTGTCCCAACAAACTTTTTACAAAAAAAAACAAGTTTTTTTTCTTTTTTTTTACAGTAAAACAGTGTTCTTTTATAAAAGGTTTAATATTTCTTGGAACATCCTTGCGAAGCCGCCAAAGGTGTAACAACACCACTCTTACAAGATTAGTAGGTGTATGAAGAACAATACACCTATACCCGTTTTCTTCTCAAGAAAAAAGCAAGTTTTGCGCATTGTTCACACGCGTCGCGAAGTAGTTCTTACGAGATTTGGTGGTCGGAGGAACAAAACGACGTAATTGGCGTTTGTAATGTGTACGTCTTTTAAGATAACATATATCTAATCTAAAAGTCACATACAGATATCTTAATTATCAACACAAAGGGGGACATTAGTATAACGCCCTGCAAGGAATACCCTGCGCGAATTAATAGGGGGTAAAGGTAACGAAAATATTGATCAAAACGGTGTTAAAAACATTTGGAGACTCCGATGTAGAGTCCTTGTGCAATAGGTTCAATGCCTCGTTCATACAAGGTGCAACATATCTGCAACACCAGGGACATGACTTTTCTAACGTTTTCTCCACATATGAAGAAAGGTGTCGAAATTCCGCCCACTTGCCACAGATCTTAGAAGAGACTTAAAAGTAGTTATCAAAAGTATGTCGGTGGCCAAACCACCTAGGCATGAGAAAATTCGTTTTAAGGGGCCATGAAATGACCTTTTTACTTTTGCCAGATAACTTTTACATTAAACCTTCAACGTTCACTGAATGCCGAACAGGCATCCGTTTTCGTCTCAGTTTATTAACTTCTACACAAAAAATTAATGAAATATCGACTTTTTCTTTCTCTCCAACTGACCGCAAAACAAGTTGCGGCGTAATTTTGACGGTCGTGACGTACCCTGTTTCCGGAACCGGAAGTTCTCTCGGCTGTAGAATGGGAGCGTCAGCGGCGGCGAGTTGGGGGTGCGCCGGTAGGTTTTACTGCGCTGATGGCGCTGATGTCACCGACGTATTTTCTGAATCGGCGCCCCTCATCGCCGCGATAGCCATGGACACATCGCAGCTGAGCGAAATTCAATGAGATATGTTGCGCTACAGCGACAGCATGGGACTAGTCCCATACGCCGGTATGCCTGTTGGGAAGTGCGGCGAGTCTTCCGGTGAAGACTCCAGAAGTCAACCCAACTGTCATTGTTGGTAAAAGGCGGCCCGTGTCAGTCGTTTGCAAAGCGACGTAGATGGAAACAAATTGCCGCGGCGTTTTTCGCGGCCTAGGAGATGCAGGAGCAAGCCGACGTTAAAAAAAGATACGTTTGAACTACGACAGTGTCAGCAAGAGCCACGTAAATACCTGTTCACACTCGGAGCGGACGCGCGCGTTTGATGGAAGTGCTGTATTCGCGCTGTTGGTAAGCGCTTCGGGACCGATCTTTTACGATTGCAACTCGATACTGACGTGACACTCGGCAAAGGAAGGTTGGACCGGCATTGCACGTAGCTCCCACGAACTGTTATAGCTCGACAGTGACGTGCAGTCGTGTCAGAATAAAAATGGCATACTAATAACAAAGTGTACATACCGTGTTACGAAGGTAATCCATACGGCGTTTATTTGAGCTCTATATCACACAAAACAAGAAGATAGAATCGACGAGTCCCTTTTCGACGACAGTGTTCGTCAACACTGCCTCGGAAAACAAGGGGAAGAGATTGACCTCACCTCTTAATCTAAAATTGAGGTCAGCGATCAAACTATAATACGGGAAGGGTCCACAAGGGCCGCGCGGGCATATTCCATTCAGCACGCCAACCGGTCGTGGGCAGACGGTCTTGGCCAAGGACCGTTGAAGCAACGCAGCACTGAGTCGGAGTGCCTGCTAGGCCTATCTGCCGAGCTCGGTGGATTCGTAGCCGTTGTAGCTTCTCTCGGGTGTTTGTGGATCCAGCGTTCTTGTTCGTCGTGGTCTGTTTCAAGTACTTTTTTCTTGCTGCTTGAAGTCGGGACGCGCGAGAAGAACACGTAGAAAAATAAACGTTCGTTGGTCGTCGCGACTACACCGTGGTCGCGGACCAACGACGCGTCGGCCCTTTTGCGCAGGCGCAGTAGGGTCTTTTTCTTGCTTCGTTTACCACACGATAGATGGCGCTTGGCTCTCAGCATTATCAAATTTGGCAATTTTCGTCACATCTCTAATTATGCTACAAAATGTGGATCTGAATATTATTTAACAAAACTTTTAGGAAACATTCGCCGGCTATTTATTGTTTACGATCGCGGTGCTGGTGAGGTAGGCTCTTACCCAATAGGCGACGTGGATTCGGCTGACGCGCTGCGATTCCGCGGATGCATCGTAGTGAAAAGGCAGAGAGCTTTCGAAGGAAAGAAGGCGCAAAAGAGTCCAGTTTTCTTTTAAAAGTTCTATAGCGAAGAATTTTTTTGGCTCCCTATTTTTGTGTTTTTGTGTTTCTTTTCACACCTTTTACGACGATCGGTGGATGAAATTCGATTTCAGAATCGTTTCATGGTCCCTTTAGGACATTGCAGTCAATTTTGAAAACTAAAACATCTCTTATTAAAAATAGTTAATTCATCTTTTTTCTGAGGGAAAGATTCCGAATGGTCTTAAAATTGCTGTGGTGAGGCCTGTTTAAAGAAAGGAAGTAGAAAAGAGATGCTAAACTATAGACCCATTTCTATTTTGCCCGTACTATCGCTAATTATGGAAAAGTTTGTATTTTGGTCCATGACCTCCTTTTGTGATAAGCATTCTTTACTATGTCATTCACAGTACGGGTTTCGACAAAATAGAGGAACAATTACATTGCTGGAAGATTTGTCCGACCACATTCATGATAATATTGATAAAAATAATTTCGTCCTTTCTTTATTTCTAGATTTGAAAAAAGTGTTCGATTCAATTGATCACAGGTTACTCATATACAAACTAGAGCACCTGGGCTTTAGAGGCCCATATATAAAATTTTTAACCAGCTACCTTTCAGAACGGAGTCAATTAGTAAAGATTGGTGATTTTAAAAGTAATTTACTGATAATTCCTTCTGGTGTCCCCCAAGGATCTATTTTGGGTCCTTTTCTTTTTAACATCTATGTGAATGAAATAGGTAAATTGAACTTTTTTTCACGCGTTTTTCAATACGCCGATGACACCGCTCTTGTACTCGCGGGAAACAATGAATCGGAAGCTCTGTCGTCCCTTCAAGCCGATATCTACGAGCTAATGGCATGGTTCAAAAACAATCGTATCTGTGTTAACATAGATAAAACCAAACTAATGTGTTTCCGTAATCCTCATAAAACAATAACGTTTAATATACCGCTGGTTCTACATCGATCTAACTGCGAGAGATGTAATTGTATGCCGCTTGAATATGTATCTTCGATAAAATATCTGGGTGTTTTTTTTATGAACATCTTTCTTGGAATAGTCATATTGAGTATCTTGCGAAACGACTTCGCGCAGTATCTGCATTTTTATATCGTTTGCGAGTTGTAACCAACCTGACTTTGAGAATGAGGGTTTTTCAAGCTCTGGGAGAGTCGGTGCTTCGGTATGGTGTCACGCTTTATGGTTCTTGTTCGAACTCTAGAAAAAGTAAATTAGATAATATTTTGCATAACATTTGTAGAAATTTAGCATATGGAACCAAATTGGATGAGTTAAGAACAGAGTCAAAAATGCGTTCGCTACAGCTTTTGTCAACTGAAAGATTATATATCTATGAAATACTAGTTAAGAATTATTATAATAGTACGTTTAAGAAACCTGTAAAAAAACAAAAGGTTTTGAGAAAAATAGAGCGGTTCGCCCTCCCTAGGGTATACACAAATTACGGAAAGCGGGTTCGGTCTTTTTACGTTCCTCATTACTTTAATTTGTTGCCTAATGAACTTTTACATCTACAGTCGTTGAAAGTGATAAAAAAAGAGCTTAGAAATTGGTGTTGTACCTACGATTTTTAAATTGTTGTACGGGTTAAGAGTACTGCGTTTTTCTGTTTATTTTGTGCTTTGCATTATTTGATATTGTTAGTAGTTTCTCTGCTGGTTGCCAGGTCACGCCTACAAGCACTCACGTGCTTTTGCGGACCTGTTTGTAATGATGTATATTTCTTCGTGCAATAAAGATATCATTATTATTTAAGAAAAAGAGAGCCGCATTTTTAATTTTTTATTACTGAAGGTTTTTGCGGTGAAAACGGGTATAGTGTAAAAAGAAAGCCATAACACTTTGAAAACGTACTTTCGGTATGAAACAGCATCCAAACAACATTCTAAGTTTCTTTTTATTTATTCACTGTGTCGCAGTGGTGCTGCACTGACTCAAATTCTAATCGGCGTAACAAAGGGCGCGTTAAGTCCGCACTCCATTTGCTACTCAGACGCTCCGAGTTTCATACTCCGTGTGCAGCAACTAAACCGAGCACAGAGTATACAGGAGCCGACACACGAAACTATCGACGATCCTCATGATCCACTTCCGACCGCACAGTTATGGTGAACCCGGCACCTCGTGGACACGGGTGGCTGAAGCCGAAATTATTTGGAAGATAAATTAAATAAGGTCTCTGCAAAATTCCACAGCGTAAAGTTTTTAAAAAAAAAGAAAGAAAACGATGACGTTAGGAAATTTTACGGATGTTTTAATGTTTGTGAATAATTTGAAGACTCGCCGACTCACTTCGAGCACATATGCGGATAGTTAGCTTGACCGATCTATTTATTGGCCATGCATGCTGTTCAGTTTTAAATGGAAGACAGCATTCTTGAACTCGCTTGTTGAAGCAGAAAACTGCAAAACTAGTCAGATGTTCCGTGGCTCCGTCTCGCAGCGTGAGACGGAACCCTTCAACGTTCTACGCCGATACCGGCACACCACCGTTTAAGAGATAGCACGTCAATTTCATTTTAGGCAAGATGCGTGAACAAACCTTTTCCGGAACGCTAAATGATGTTTCGGCTTTCCAGTCTAAGTATGTATATTCGCTGGGCTAAGCATTTTAGAAAGGGCTGCGGTCTGAATGTCCTCTCATCTCGACAACTCTGCCGCTGTTCTATCAGCACGCTACCATTCGATAGGTGAATTCGTCTTCAGGCGAGATGCACGAACCAACCCTTTCCGGAACGCTGATTGCTGTCTTCGCTTTCAGATGAAATCGTGTTTACCCGCTGGATTAAACACTATTCAACTGAAAAGGGGCAACGGTCCGATGAGTGCCCTTCTTCTCGACCATAGAGTTATTATAATGTACGCTAGAGGTTCAACTGGCGCTAGTGTGCTGTTGCAAATTGAAGCAGACAGCAAGCAGTCGGAAATTTACTTCCGGTAATGCATTTCTATGGAAAAAAGCGAGTGAATTTCCTCTCTGCGCTCGATTATAAGAGCAAATATCACGAATAATTCGTACGTACTATACTTCGTCTCACCCTACGATGGACTAAAGGCAAAAGCTACGGACCGGCAGATCCAATCACGAGCCACTTAGAGATTGCCTGGTATTGTGCTTTGATACACGTATCAGGGCCCGCGTCTCGGGTCACTGTTGGGAATGGGCGGACAGTGGTTTGAATCGAATAGCAGTGAGTGACTCAACAATGTTACATTGCAAAAAAGCCACGACGTACAGGCTGTTTGCCGTGTTGAAGCTATAAAAATGATGCAGCGTTTTTGGGTTCGGAGCATTATTCGTCCACCCCTATAGTCAATGCTAGGCATGTCATAGTTTAGCGTGGAACGTGATTGGACCTGGCGGTCCGTGGCTTTGGCCTTTAGTCCATCGTAGGATGAGACAAAGTATAGGCAGATTGGAACATTTCCCAGTCACGCAGATGAAAAAATTGGTCAGTTACGGCGTTTTTATTTTAAAATCGTGGCATGAAAAACGGTGCTAAAACCACTTCGTACATGTATTTATGTGCACTGTCGGACACTGTTAGCGCGAACACGGCGTCGGCGCTTTCCAGTATGGGGGATATACGTGCCAAACGAACGAAGGACATGTTGAAAACCAAGAGAGACGGCAAGAACTACGCAGTAACACTGAATAAGTAACTCCTTGTGCTTGCGGACGATCAAAATAAATTGAAAGTCACATAATATAGTTAGATTTTCAATAAATAAGCACTGCTTTGTTTTTTCTGCTCATGAATATGTGCGAAGATGCTTGTTCTGGGTTCAAATCATCACCAGCACGCTCCAAATCTTTGCAAATAGAGAGAAGCCAGAAAACAGGTGCCCGATAAAAACTGCCCGACATAGGAAATAATAAGAAAACACACCTTTCGTAGCCCACGTACTTTATTCTTTACGTTTCGAACGTGTTTTTTTTAACCACTCGTAAAGATACACGACGGGGTCATTTTCATATAGTGACAGGGTCGACGGGCACGTTAGCAATATATAAGCACCAACGGAATACTGGCGGACTTTGAACATACTCTACATTCCTTTCGATCGTTATTTTGCTTAGAATCGTCGATTCGTCGCTCGTTTCTACATACCTGCCATGGAACAGACGTTTGCGACTGAAATATAGCGGAGTTTAACATCGTTCAGCTGTAAAGAAAAAATGCTGTAACTAAAGCCATTACACTTTCACAATATTAATAAAGGCACACACTATCCGGTAAAACCGAAATAAAAGTTATTCATGTTATTTTCCGCCGAAGAGACAAACTTCACGCGCGTTTTCCCATAGGAATACACAGGAAGACTGGAAAAGTAGACTGCATGCTGTCTGCTTCAATATGCAACCGGAAGTCCCGTAGACACTAGCGCCAGCTGAGCCTCTAGCGTTTATTGTAATAACTCTATGTTCTCGACAACGTTTCTGGTCGGCGCAGCCATCTCGTTTATGGGCGTGACGTAACAGAGCGCGAAGAAGTCACTCGCGTTCCGGGAAATGCACGAAGAGCGCGCTCGAGTGTCAGTCTCCGGCATGTTTGTCCCTTGTACGACAGTTCTGTCCCATTGGTCACAGAGACACTGTCCGCAGACATATTCGAAGCGCACACAAATGAATGAAGCAACCGTGCTTCGAAGACCTTTTGCATGATGTACCAGCTGTGCGACTGCGGCTCTGTGAGAGCCAGGGCAACGGGAGCCACTCGTAACACGATACTTGGAGCTCTTTCCCGCAGATTATAGAGCAAGCGATGGGGGAAACACCGGTCTAAGCTCGTTGGCTCCCAACCGAGGGTTTCCTTTTGTCTCATTTCTGCACCGTGCATAGGCTGAGCGTGTGAACACAACGCTGAGCTCGACGATACCTCCGTTTGGAAATGAGGCATCTCTGTCCCGCGAGCACCGGGAAAACGTAGCGACGCCGTGCAGAAAGGACGGGTCTTAGGCCGTGCAATGATGGCAGAGATGAAGATAAAAGATTAAAAAGACGGGAAAAAAAGAAGACCGGAGTCTCGACGGGGCCAGGCAGGAGCGCAGCAACGCCAGATACGCGTCAGGCAGCGCGCGAAGGGAAAGGTTAAAGCTGCCCGGGAAGATGGATGGCGCCGTTGGGCCAAATGAAGATCAATTGTGGCGCTGCTGCGCGGGCAACGGGCTCACGTCGGAGCTTGTTTCGCCGGAGACAAGCGGCCCGAAAAAGCTCGCGCGCCGCGCGACGATTTATTGCGCCCGCGGAGCTGGTGCGTGATCTTGCCGGATGGGGGAGAGCCTTGACTCGGGCGTGGTCCCGCTATTCTGGCACTTGGCGCTCTGGCACCGCCGCCGCCGCTTTGTGTGGCACCCGCCCCGCTCGGTGTCTTCTTCGGGTAGTGGGCCACGGACCGTCGCGTTTCGAGCCTCCGCGGGAAGAGGTTTGTGGTGGTGGTCGTTGTTTCTTCTTTGAATTGGTTCTGAACCACACGTCTAGGCAGAAGCCACTGACTAGACTTGGTTTCACCTTGTGATTGACCACGGAAGACGCTTCGGGCCATTGGAGCCAATCCAATTCAATACCGTGTGATTGTCACGTGACATTCGGGAGAAACGCATTGGCGCATCGGACGCTTAGTCATGTGATGCGTTCACAGAGCTGGGTTGGCTGGGATGGCTCTAGCGTATACGCGGCAGTCCACTCTCAGGTGAAACGGAGTACAGATATCTGATGCCATTTTATGTAAAAAAATCTAACCCGTACGTACCCGCGATTCATTGCGCTTTGAAAGTAACTTTCCTTTGTAACAGTACTGTAAATATTATTGCGTGCTTTTGTTTCGATTGCTTCGTAATCTTTGATACCCCAAAACGGAACGACACAAAAGTAATTTGTACAATGTCGAAAGGTTGATCGACTAAGAAGTCTTGTTTCTACGTAATGCTCCACACAAAAGCGCGCGAACACACCACGCAAAGTGTAACGTTTCTACTTTCACGCCAATAAACTACCAGCAAAAAAACAAGGCAAAAAAAAAAACATGCGACGGATTTTTTGTTTTATTTTAACCGGCGCCGCCGAATAAAAGAGCGGCCGAGGGACTCGTTAAAGCGGCCTTCCCTACCCACGGAGCGTCACACAAAAAGAATGAAACTGCAATTTTTCTTCGCTTCACCCCCCGAGGAGTCTAAGAGGTGGCCCGTGTCACTGGGAGCAAAATGAGAGCGGGCGACGCGGCGAGGGAGATTGGGGGAAGGGGAAAGCGGGAGAAATATTAGGGCCAAGTAGCGCACCAAAATGGGGAAGGTGAAGTGGCAAGTAGCAGAGAACTGCAAAGGGGGGCCTTAGGGAGGATTAATGACTCTGGCCCGTGTAGATTGGAAGATGAATGGCCTCCTCGCTTCGAGTGGTGCCGGCAATAGTTCATCAACGTTTTGTTTCCTGCCTGGCAAGCTCTCGGCGCGGCAGCAGAAGCGCGCGCCGCGAAAACTCTCCTTCGGGCGACAACAAAAGAGAATCACGGGGCGAGCGAGGGAGGAAGCCCCGAGACAAAAGGAGCAAAGCCGAACGTGCGTACCGCCGCCGGTGCGTGTTGTGTGTTGTACTGTGTGTGCGTGTGTGTGTGCACACGCGTGTCTTTCACTTTTTACCGGCCATTAACCGCTTTGTTTCGGGTCGGTTTCTCTTTTCGTCCTCCGTTTCTTATTATATATACTTTGTTTTTTCATGTTGTGTCGTGGCGCGTCGAACGTGTTAGTGTCTTGGACGGCTCAGAGATTGATTACAGGACATGGTAGATCGTTTGCCGTAGTGTTTTTATCTAAAGTGGCTGCGGGGAACGGAAGCGCTAAGTTTCAGATATCTCGAGGTATCCAAGAGGCTTGTTTTTCCTTTCGAGCACGTGCTCCCGGTGGCATTCACATATGCCGCTGTTGCGGAAGACCTGGGATCATGTTAACCGAAGGCACCTGGTAGTCTTAATATCCTGAAGCAGATCTAAGTATACCCAGAAAACGTAAAATAAAGGGCATAACTTTGGGATAGCTTGCTACAATTACATACGTATTTAGCATCGCACTGTTTGTAAAAAAAAATTTAAAAAAATGTTTGCTTGGGAAGTTTTGTTTTTTTTTTCGCCTATGAACGCAGGCTTGATTACCAATTTCCTTCTTGTCCAGAAGTGCAAGCCTTGAAATATCACGTATCAAACGGCTCTGTTTCTAGGTAATTGACAAAGGAATTAAGTAGCGTCACAAGTCGTGTGGCATCGACACCATTCTGTAGGTGGACTCACGCGCATCTATACCGGATAACCATGTTTTAGTGCTCAATAGTTTCACGCTGACAAGGAACTCCTTATTTAAACCGTTTCTGCGTGTTGGAGGCCAAAGTTGGAAATCTGTAACAACGAGAAGACACTCGTTTTGTGCCTGAGAAAGCTAATCATCATCATTATCATCATCATCATCATCGCCATCATCATCATTAGCATAGTAATAATAATAACATTTATTGCAGGTGCTTCAAATACAACTATATACACAATCGGATCCGTCAAAGCCCTACAGGCTTGTAGGACTAGTTCCCTAGAAATTACTTTAGGCACACTCAAAGCAAGTTAGTATAAAACTTTCAGACAACTAGAACGTGTGACAGAGAAAAAGATATATAAACAGGGAGTAGTGCACAACGCACAGAAGTCATATCAAGTAGGAAACAAAACCTATCGACACTTTAAAAAAGGATGTCTAGGCAAATAGTCTTCGATTTGCGTCTCAAAGCTCCGCGAGATCTTACATCGAGGAACACAGAGGGGAGGTTGTTAAAAATATGGAAACATAGTAATAATAAAAAATGAAATAATAATAATAATAATAATAATAATAATAATAATAATAATAATAATAATAATAATAATAAATAAATAAATAAATAAATAAATAATGTTTATTCGTCAAGGGCGCATCACAGTGTACAGTAACGGGTCCGTCTAAGCCTACAAGGGCTTGTGGGACTTGACCCAAACATTGGTGAAAGACATCTTACATAATTGAGAAACAGTGGGTGCAAATATCAGGTTTTAGGTGGCATGGAAACACAATACC
Source organism: Ixodes ricinus (assembly GCA_037355805.1). Classification (NCBI taxonomy): domain Eukaryota; kingdom Metazoa; phylum Arthropoda; class Arachnida; order Ixodida; family Ixodidae; genus Ixodes; species Ixodes ricinus. The sequence continues at coordinate 78,944 of JAZHYW010060604.1, read as the reverse complement.
TTCATGTTTCGAGGAGGCCGTCTCGACTCTATAATGTCAACTTGCCTCAATACTCTAACCCCATTCAACCCCCCCCCCCCCCCCGACACAGACTCACACCTATCACACTACGCACAGACCACAATAAACGCAATGGCAGAAAAACCCATTAACAGACACAGGACCTGTTCTAGTAATATAGTCTGTTCAGGACCTTTTTCAGCTTACTCCTTGTTTCAACATGATAAACATAGTCGGGTAAGTTGTTAAACAAATGTGGAATGTAATACCGTCGGACACATTCTCCAAATATTGTGCGACACCTAGGTACCCCAAAGCGGGGAACCTTTCTTAACGCCCGGGATGTAGTATGCGGAACTTTATATTCATTAGACCAGAAGTACCGAAGGATTACCGTGTGTTGGAATAGCGCATAAAATGAAGGCAATTCGAGAGACTGAAATAAATTATCACTGGAAGCAAAAACAGAGTTGTAAGCCAAGCTCTTCAAGATACCCCTGAGGACACTATCCACCCTAGAACGCCACAGACGAGAACAGTTTGCAAAGAGTGTTATACCATACCTAAGCACACTATACACAAGAAAATAAACAATCACTTTTTTACAGAAAATGGCATAAACACTTTTGTGCTATAAAGCAAGCAGGAGATACCTCTTAGGCGTTTAGTGATATAAGACAGGTGTGTTGCCCAAGATAAATCCGAGTCGAAGAAAACCCCTAGATATTTAACTGAACTGACATATTCCACAGGCCCACAGCAACAGGCAACACAGTTTGAAGAATGAAGCAAAATAAGGACTTGTAGTTTAATCACCTTTAGTGGGTTACAAAGCATACTAACTTAGTTTTAGACGCGTTAACTTTAATCATGTTTAAATCAAACCAGTCCATGACCTTGAGTACATCCCTCTGCAGCATACGTACCGCCTCTTCAGCACATAGATGACCAGAGAACAGGACAGTATCATCCGCGTATTGCAGCAATAATAATAATAATATATATATGTAGATCCGCGGAACGCGTCTTTTAGAGAGATAAATATGTGTCCGTTTGTAGTAATCAATAACACTCCCAGAAATCTGCTGCATCCGCAGCACTTGGAAGAGCTACTCACCGCAATATAGGGGGAGCTCGGCGAAGGACGACGCTCAAATATTGTTCACATCTAAAACAGCACTGCCTGCGCTGTGATACAAGGCGTGGCGTTTTACGCGCTTACGTCATGTTAATGGCCCGTTCACACTCTTACATCTTGCGACCTCTTAGAACTGGGTGCCATGAAACCTCTTACAACGAGAGGACACACTGGCGCCATCTATTGGGTAGCAGTGTAAGCTTGGCGGTCCGGCATATTTTCTATTTCTCTAGCGCATTATTCTTTCTTTCTTGGCTCGAAAAACTTTTGTAAACGTTATAAACGAGCCTTTCTCATAGGTATTATGCACATTTGACCTCTGAAATCCCGCAAAACCTTCGCTCTTGGGAAATGCAGTTCCAGGGTCACCGCAGAGATGGCGCCAGAAGGCCAGTGTGTTCCCTCGTCCTAAGAAATTTTAAGAGGTTTCAACAGATCTCGTCTCTCTCGGTCGTACTCGATTGCAAGAGTGTGAACGGGCCTTAAGTGTCATAACGCAAACATTTTTGTTTTTGCTTTTTAGATAAAAACGTATTGTTAGCCCCGTCAATCGCCGAGAGAGCTGCTTCCGTGGATTGCAACAATTAGCACTCGCTGTACTTTGCAAAGCGCTTTGCGGGATTGTATACATGGTATCCCACCAAAAAGGATACAGGTTTTTTTTTTTGCTGTAAAAAGTAAACTACGCATCGCCGAACGCTCATTCTTTGCCAAAATGTAGAGCTAACTGTCCGAACCCGATGCCAAAGCTTCAGAAAGAACCGTTATACACCTATAAAAAAGTTAAAGTGATTTTCTAAAAATTTCAGTGAGAAAATCGGGTTCGTTTTCGACCTTTTTCTGCAACTTGCACTATTGAGCTCCATGTATTCGAAGGCCCCTCTGCCACCATGTTCCCATTGAAATTTTCAGAAAATCACATAACTTTTTTAATAAGATAACGGTTCGTTCTCAAACGTTGGCATCTGGTTCGAACCGCTAGCGCTCCATTTAATTGGGCGAGAAAATGAGCACTAGGCAACGCGCAATTTTTTTTTCGGTGAAGGAAACTTTATAAAAATATTTTTTTGGGAACATTTTATAGGCGCTCTAGGGTTGTTTTGAATGTGCGTGAGAGATTTGGCAAAGAAGGACCTGCTGCACTAAAGTTTAGGAGGCTCGATTTCGTTGACACGCGATTCTTAATTGTCTAATTCTCGAAACCATTCCTAATCGTCTGCTGAATTCGCGGGGCTCTTACATTGCTGAAATCGAAACGATCCCCCCCCCTTCCCCCTCTCCCGCCGCCCTCGGTGATATATGACCTCGAATGAGCCATTTGGCGTTTTTCCATCCATTTCATTCTACATATCCTCCACCTTCCCCACCGTCTTTTATTTTTCCCCCGTTTTACTCGCTATCCATTTCTTCCCCTTTTCTTCCCCATTTTTGTTTGTGTCCTAACGCGAAAAAAAGTTTACGTTCCCCAAAAGGGAAAACACAGTATAAACTAATATAACACAAATGGCGCTTGAAAAAGAGTAGAGCTAAAACTACACGTGCTCACATGTACCGAGAAAGTGCTCCGGGTCGGCGATTTACGGATAATGCAAAGTAAATTGAAGCAGGGGCTCCCTCTCACTGTCGCTTACTTTCTGTCTAATTCTAAAAAAAAAAAAAAAAATAGAGAGGCGATGTTGGCCCCATGCCCTTTTCTTTTGACTTTTGTACTTGGTTTTGTTTTGTTTTTGCGAGTTTCGTTGCAAATGATGCATTGATCTTTTTACGTGCGCCGCATTTGCTCACGTCTAGATGTCTTTCCGAGCGTAATTGTGTTTACAGCAACTTTGATAAATGATCGTCTCTGCATCGTTCGCGTTGTCACAAAGCTACCAACGTTATAATAAGAACGTGCAGAGACGAAAGTAAAGTGGTGATATCAATCTTTTTTTTCTCATATATTTATTATTATTCACAATGTATGTATTCTTTTTTGTCCTCGACTCATACAGTTATGAAACGTGCCCGAGGCTTTTAGGTAGAACCTAGATGCTATTAATACTGCACAATTAACGAAAATAATAATAAAAAACATCCGTTTATGAATAATAGTTTAATACTTTTTTGGAAACAACGGTGAGCGTTGTTCTTTCATTCATGAATGTAATGGTGCTGAAATCTGCAATCTTGAACAAACGATTTCTTTTTTTACGGTAATTTTTCTTGTTTAGTTAACATTAGATCATACGCAACATGAATACGTACAATCTGAATCTTTCGATGCTGAGCATTCCGGAAATATATTTAGGTGGCAATACAATTCAATTCGTGTTGAAAATACAGACAGCATGATCACTATCTTTTGTACCGAGAAAAAAAAAAAAGAAATATTGGGTCTATTTGCTCGGCTAATGCATTGATCTTGAGCACGCGACATCCTTGAGTGCACAGATTCATCACGTAGCTTAACCCAGATGACTCAGATAGCTATAAAGTTGTTACCGACCCACTCCTCGGGTCTTTTCTACCCCAACTACAGTCGGTTGTTCAGAAAATGGTACTCTAAGTGCACTGATGAACCGATTCGGACGAACAAGTATAGCACAAGGAAACAACAAAGTCGGTTTACTACACTGTCATCCCAACACCAAGAAGAAAGCCGCGTCGTCCGTCCTAGCGTACAACGGATGGAGATTCGGGGTTCGACGCCGCGGCAGCCAATCGCAGATGCGCTTTGAGGAGTCGACCGTCCCGCCGCCCGGTTCCATGGAATGAAAAATCGCACGCGTCTCTGATAAAAACGAGATCTGTCCGAACCCTTAGATGTTGGCGCCCTTTCAACTTGCCCTTTTGTACTGCTGATTTTTTCCTTCGGGGTTTGCTCTTGCTTTCGGGTTCCGTTTTATCGATGAGTGTGCACTAAGGGAGGGGTCGACCGGGCCGACCCTTCGCAAGTGCTGAGCGAGGCGATCCTGCAATTAGGGGCTTAGCGCTTGTAAAGGGATGACCCTGTCCGGGAGTCGGAAAGGCGCGCATTTGTTTCCGCGACGGGCACAATAGCTCAGCCGAGCCCGCGGGACCGCTGTCTGCTCCTTTGCCCGGCTCTTTCCATCCACACATAGGGGTCGCCGAAACTGAGGGGCGAGGGTCCCCGCCACTCGTCCGATGCTTTAACGCTGCTAGGTTTTCTTTTTTTTTGTTTTATGTGGGGCACGTTTTGTTCGATTTCACGTCAGTTCCGTCTGCTAATAACGGTGGTTGCTTTTACATAGGTTACGTTTACATAGATGCGACCATTGCACGTCGAGTCAAGAAGAGGCCAATCACGCGCACCCAATCATCCTCCCGCTGTCTCTTCTGTCCAATCAGTCGTCAGATTGCAATCCAATTCGCTGCGGTCGAGTTCCATGTAAACGCAGTTCATGTGAACGCAGTTCGTCATGTAATACCGTAATACATCGAATAAAAAAAAAAAACCGATAAGAAACCCCTAAAAAATTGCCCTCCATTTAGTGGCTCTAGCGCCAATTATCCGATCTTGCCACTGTTTGGTCACGCACGCTGAACGTGTATTGGACGCGAGGGTTGCGTCAACATTCGGCATGAACGCGGCTCCAATTAATCACACGCTTCGTGCGCGAAAAATGGCGACCGCCAATATTGCTTGATCACTTAATGACAGGGGTGTATTACTGGCGCAGACTTGTCCGTGTCAATAGTGTTTCTGTCCATGTCTTTTTTTTTTTTGTATCTCGAGTTTATTAAAATGACGAAATCTTCCTTTTTTTGTCTCTTACCCAACCATTGTCGCCAAGTCTCGATTCGATCGCTACGGTCGAATTAACGTAAACGTAGCCACGGATACGATCGTACAGCGCATCGAATCGAGAGGAAACCAATCACGAGCTCACAGTCATCCTCCCTCTTTTCTTCTGCCCAATCAGAGTCGTCAAATCTCTATTCGATTCGCTTCGGTCGCATTCAAGTAAACGCACTCTGGGATAATAAGCAGCACATCGAATCGAGAGGGGACCAATCGAGGGCTCAAAAGCCTCCTCTTTTTCCCCCTCTACCCAATCACTCGTCAAATCTCGTTTCGATGTGCCACGGTCACTGCTTGATCTTGCCGTTCTTTCCCTTTGCCGCCTTCTCTTTACCTCTTATCCTCTCCGCAGCTTCAGCACCTACGTGGCTCCCTCAGCGGAGAGGGCCTAAGGCATCTTCCCTGTAGAAAGCCAGGCTGGCAAATGGCACTGACGAGGCGCGACTAATCACGAACACCCCATTCTCTTTCTTGATCAGACTTCTACCCAATCATTGCAGACGAACCTCACTCGATACCGCTGCGCTGCGTTGTCGGGCATAACGCCAAAGTTCGCGAATTTCGTTATCTTGGTACTTCACCAAACTTGGTGACCGTTGCAATAGCGTCACCAACAAAACCAGCCATAAGCGACCATGTTGTTATGAAGACAACGAATGACCTTCTCGTCGAAAGTCGCCGTATGAGACTCGCTGCATGAACAGTTCAGTTGCACTTGAGATTTCGACCAAAAACTTAATACAATCGCTCTGCGCGTGGGACGATTATATTTAAGCATGACAAAATAGTGCCAAACGATTTTTTATTGTTCTATAATGCCGATTATGTTTATCTGAAGAAAAACATTTTTCAACCTAAATCTCAGTACAAAAAGATGTAAAAAAGGAAAAGTTAAATGTACGATTTAGAGCTCTGAGTGCGGTGATGGAAAATTAATGCGAAGTGCACGGATGAACGAAGCATAATCGCATAAAAAGAGAACAGGTTTCTGCTGCTGTCAATTTGTTGCAGGGCTGAACTCCAGTGAGATTGCGAGGAACGGGCTCTTCAATGAAACTTTCGTAGCAATCCAAATTGTACCTCCTTTAAGTTTAACAGGCACGAACCTATGCAGTTATATATGTATATATAATTGTGTATCGAAATGCAAAAATGAAAAATGAGTAATACAACATCCGTTGATCCGGCACTTAGTTTTTCTTCTTTTTTTATTAACTTTATTACAACAGGGTTGATTATCTGCAAGCAGTTGTAGCTATTTTCGTCATGAGTAGATGGTGGATAATACCTTTGGAATAAAAGAACCTATCATTTGGTTTATTATTAAGTGTGGGGAACATAACGGTTCCGAACTGCACATACAAGCATAACTCAAAGTTTCAAAAAACAAAAAAGATCAATGAGCATTGAGTTGGTGGAAGTATATAGGTTGTTAATTTTAATAACACACCTTTCTCTTCTTTTAAATAAGTGGGAAAGTTATTTTGTTCACCATGTACTTCTTTGGCTCGAGAAAATCAGACAAGGGAAAAGTGGTCACGGTAAGTAGAATAAAGAACTAAAATAGTGATAATTAATTTTATTTATTAGTTTTAGGGGACATGATGAAGGTACAATATTGACTGCAATTATTATAAGAGGCTAAATCAGGTTTTAAGAAGAACTTGCTAAAAGGTAATGTTTTTTTTCGATATTAAGCAAGAATTTTCGCGTTTTTCCTACCGATTTAAAAATGCACTCCAAAGGAGACGTCGCTACGCCCTGCCCACATTTACGTTTGTAAGAGTGACGTAATCGTTTCAGTCACGTCGTCGCTAGCGTCGTCGGCGACCACACCACAAAGATCATGCTGCCGAGACAGTGACGACATGATCGAAACGCCTCCGTCACTCTTCCGAGCGTCATTGTGGTCAGGGTTTGTTGCACGCTTCTGGCGCGATATTGTTAAATCAGGCGAAGAAACTCAGATTGATGAATTGATCTAAAAAAAATTACCTTTTCGCATATCATTTTAATTTTTCTGGACTTTAATGGTGATTCCCGTCAATACTGATTTCCAACATGCGCCCTAAAACCAATAATTGAAAAGCTAATTAGCACGTTTTAGTTTGTTAGTCAACTCAGCGTGACAAGTATTCCCGCATCCAATGTCTGCCGAGCGTGATAAATACAAGGTGAAGACGGCGCTCGTCGAGCTAACGGCCCCCTTTTTTTTTTAAATATGTTCGCTCTAAAATGAAACACCCTCTGTATAGATCTTTCCAGCGCTTATCAGCCGGGCAAAAATATGCTGACTCACTGAGATGGGAACGCATGCGCAGATTTCGGTATACAGCACAACACTGCAACAGCTCATTCACAGAAGTCGTTCCGCAACCCAGCAAACCAAGATGGCAGTGCATACAGAAGGCCATTTTGGAAAGGTTATATATTCCGAAAGCAGTATGCATGCCTGTTTCGCCCGGCAACTTAGTAACTTGTACAACAAGGCAGGAACCTCCCCTATGCTCCCGCTCCGCACTAGTGACCAATGAAAGATGACTGAGTTTTACAATCCAAATATACATGAACACAAGTTTGCTGGTAGGAATTAAAGATAGTTAACCATTTTTAAGTGTTCGAAGACTTTTATAAGTATACACTGAAATAAGGGTTACTGCGCGGGCCAGCTGGTGAATGATCATAGTGAAAAGAACCTTGAAGCTAGAAACAAAGAAAAAAAGACACAACACCGTCTCAAATAGACGGTTTGGCACTTGTCCCTTTTTCTCTCTTTTTTTTTTTTGCTCTTAGTTTCAAGGTTTTTTTTTTTTACTATGACTTTTCTAAGCAGTGAATTAATTACTAATATGGATATAAATTTTGTCTATTACACATTTATCAAAACATCCTGGTCTATTTGGTAAGGTTATACTGGTACCGTTATAGTCTAGAGCAGGGGTGGTCAGAGTGGCCTGGGACCACAGACAAAAATATTCTAGGACAACCGACAGAAATACAAAAGTTCAGAGAGCCGCAGAGAGAGAAAAGAGGGAAAGGGGGAAGGAGGGGGCTACTTTTAAGTTTTAACAGGAAACGATATGGAGGGGACTGTCCTTTCCAAAGGGACAAGTATAATTGGCGACTACAACTAATAACACCATGCAGCAGAACGTTTCTTCAACCGCTAAGCAAAAATTAATGAATGGTTCGCTAACCAGCCACTGTCCCTGACGCCCATTTTGCGCATACGGTTCGGAATCCTTTCAAGAGCAATAAAGAGATCAGTGTCACTGGACAGATCTATGTGTCAAAAACCAGTCCAACTGTATATACGTAGTGTGATACAAAACTACCAGAACTTGAGGTTTTTTTTTTTAATTTAACATCTTTTTTTGTTTGTTTTGGGTGCAGAGGAGGGGAGGGGGAAACTTACCAGGGAGCCGCGGAGCCGCACTTGGACTCACGAAGGGCCGCGTGCGACTCGCAAGTCGTTGTTTGGCTACCCCTGGTCTAGGAAAAGTGAACCTCGGAATTTTAGCTTCCGCTGGTTCAAGAATCTCGCAATAAAGGAAGACGCGATCGGGAAGGAAAAACCATGGACTAAATTGTGCCTCCCAGTATTTGTTACAATGTCGTTTACTGCGGCCAAAAATGAAGCGGCGGGAGCAAGTGACCAAGGCGATGAGCGACGTTTTCTAGAAATCCAAAAACCGAGCGGCGCGACTAGCGACAGCGTGCCATATTTCCATCGCTCGTCGCTGACTCTCGTCGATGTCGCCGTCGCTCGTCTCGTCGCTTGCTAAATCGCTACCTTACATGTGGCTCTGCCTTTAAATGTGGCGGCGACCAAAGTATTGCTGCCGACCATTAGCGTTAGCAAAGCATTGTTTCGCAACGCGAGAGGAGGAATATAAAAAGCATCCTTGGAGCAGATACTGTAGGAAGGAACAAGTTTAGTTGTGTCCAATAAAACGACCTCAACAAGTTGTCATTTATTATAGCCCCAGGGCAGCCGACCGAGGCGCCAGGAGACGCCTCCGTCGGCTGCAGGTCGGCACGACTGGCGGCCAAAATGAGTAACTTTGGGAAGGCCTCACGCATAAGTTGTGTATCTCAAAAGGTCCCATTCGCATTTCGCCCGTTCTCGTTTCGCCCCATTTTCGTTTGGACCTTCTCGTTTGAAACTTCTTAAAACATTCAAACCAGTTGTTTGCGCATTTGGGCCTATTCGCATTCGGCCCCCGTTCGCACTGGGGACCGAATGGCGCGTGGTATGTCTTCAGCCCTGGATTGGCTCCGACGGGTCGTACAGCGTAGTACGCTGCAGTCCACTCTAAGGAAAAATAGAGTACGGAGTGGAGGGAACCAGTCCGAGTGCACCCTCCCGCGACTCGCGAAAAGAGAGACAAACGAATCCGTGCTTTGACACAAAGAGCAGTTCGGTTTTTATTGCCCAGCGACTGCTACCACTTCCGGACTACCCAACGAGCGGGTATTGACCTTCACTGCGTCTATCAAGAGCGGAAGGGACGCATTCCAGGAACTATTAGCCAAACCGCAGGACTAAAACACGTGTTCGTGTGTATGTGAGCGCTTGCGTACACGCGAGCTGGGAGGGGGAGGGCGTCTTAAAGAAGCTTCTTCGGGAATATGCGGTGACCCAGCCATAACACCAACACCTCGAAGTGCCCCCCTTTGATTTTTTTACCCCTTGGGGGATGAAACGTGAAGGATGTAAATAGAACGAATCAAATGCAGCGGGCCCAACCGAGAAGGACGTTTTGGAAATGGCCTCTTTTGATAAAGTCAAAACGAGATGGTCGAAACGAGAACAGGCCCAAATGATAACCACCCCACACACAGGCGATTGGACACCAGAGCTGTCTCAGACTTCGGCAGGGCACTGGGAGATTTGAACTCGAGATGGGATCTAGTGATTGCAGGTAGGGCTGGGCGTCGATTAAAATGTTTAACCCGATTAATTGCCACCCTTCAATCGATCAATTCATATATTATGCGGTTGCGTTAATTTCAATTCACAATATATATATATATCTATTTTTTTAAGTCGAAATTCCATTTTTTTTTCTTTTGCGGAATGTATGATAAACTGCGCAATACACAATTTTGTTTATAAATCAACCTCGCGATGCATAGTTGAGAACAGTTCAGAACCACTCATGCTCACAGATTATTACTACAGCTGATGAAGCTAGAGGTTCGTTGATATTCTCCAGCAAGAGCGACCTCGTTCGATTGTTCACAATAGTCTCTGCTGAACTAAGCGGACACTCGCACAGCATTGAAGTGGCCGAGACAGTTGTAACCTTCTGCACTTGTCTTTAGTTACAAATCTCGACCCTGCAATTTACGTTACAATTTCACCTAATGTTAGCCCTTAATACTGGTGTACTCGTCCGTGTCTGCGTAGTGAAAGCGCTAAATATTTACTTTATTTTGATTCGTCAAGCTTTAGCCATTAACTGGTTTAAAAATATTAATCTTCATTGAAGCATTATTCGATTATTCGCTAAGCTAATCGGTCAATTGCCCAGCCCTAATTGCGGGCAATTTCAGACTGGCGAAAATCTTGCAAAAGATGGCGCCACCTTCAAAACAAACTTCATTGCCCAGTTGGTATGTCGAGGACAATGCAACTTTCCTGAGGTTGCTCTTTCCTGTGTTTATTTCGCGGGTTTCCATAATCTACTCGCAAATAACGCCACATATTCGCTCCATGGAGCCCATTCTTATGACCATATCAGTTCAGTTTTGTTGCAACAACAAACAGCAGCTGTTAAGTGAGCGCAACTAGGGCGTTGGCGTGTTTCATTGTCTGCCATCTTGGGCTAGGCGTTGAACGTGAGCGGCTATTTACATTGGACGCCCAGTCCACGACACGTTAATGGATGTAGATTTACGCGAGAAGTTGCGACTGTCAAGCGCACACTCGCATGGGAAATCTGATTTATGAGGGGGGTCCTGTATTATACCTCACGGGCGCTATTCTGGCGATTTGGTTTCTTTTGTAGATCAGGACGTCGCGCAAGAGTGTTGTATACGTGCTGACATATAATCCTGTAGCCTCATTTAACGATGAATACGAAAGGATAATTGATATCGGTCATCTCCCAAACAATTTCTTCCGTTTCAATCCGCTTTCTTGCTTGGAGAGAAATCTCTTCTTTTAAGTTCTGTTTTAGAATTAAAAAAAAAAAAAAAACTGGTAATATGTAACTGCTTTGAAAATGTCCCGTATACCCAGATTTGAACGTAGCGAGTTACTTTACCTAGTCACTTTTTTTCTGTAACGAAGTAATGACCTAGTCGGTGACAGGTTAAGAGTTCTGGGGAAACTCCTTCCACCTCTTTTTCCACTTAAGCAGAGTCATACCCTCCTATATACTGACAAAGCCTGGCAAATCGCCACGAGAAGCGGCCGCCTAAGTGGAAAAGGTGCAGCGGCAGACAACGGATGAGAGGACAGCCACGTGACTGGCGCCCCGCTGCGGTGAGACGCCGAAACACACTTTCCCGAGCGAACAAGTGTGTTTCGGGTCCTCACCGCTGCAAAAGCTGTGCGCTGACGTCCAGGTTCCCCGAGAAATGGCTCTTTGATGCTCTGTGCTACCAGATCCTCGCTCTCCAAATCTGCGACCGGCCACTCTATGGCTCCGTCGTCGAAATGCCAGGCTTTGTGAGTAAAGAGGAGGCTATGGCAGAGCGGACGCAGGAGAGGAGGCCGCTTCCTCTCCAGCTCGCACCTGTAATTTGCGCGACGAGAAAACGCTAGATAGGCCACGGAAATATGTGCGCGAGGTAGGTCGGTATAGCCACAGCCATAGGCGTAGACTTCGGGGGGCATCGGGGCTCGTGCCCCCCCCTGGTGAGATCTTGGGGAGCAGAGCCCCCCCCCCCCCCCCCGGGCCCGGGCCATGATCTTTACCGAGACGCTGTTTACCTGCCATGTAACGAGCTTCTAGTAGTGGCATGTAAACAAAATAACGCCCACGTTGCCTTTATTGACAAAATACATGGGAAATGGAATCCCAGCGTGCTTTCGTTAGCTTCAATCTCCAGTTCTGGCGAAAAGGTAACGCGCAGCACGCCCACGCCCCCCCCCCCCCCCCCCCGAAGAACTTCCAGCCTGCCCCCCCGGGAAAATGGAAAGTCTACGCCGCTGGCCACAGCTATCCATGAAGGAACCCGTTCGAAAGCGAGAGATTATAAACGACAAGAATATTGAGGCGGCTACTGCTCCATAAAAACTACACATTCAGAGGAGCAAACAAATACCACGCTACTTTCAAGCTGACATAACGCGTTCCTTTTTGATCGCAGTAACGAGTAACGTACCGTTACTTTCTGAAGGACTAACGAGTAACGGTATATTTATTGGTTTAATTTCAGTAACTTGTGCATGTCTGCTTGTAGCGTAGATAATTCGAAATAGCCTGTATGGCGCAGCACGGCCTAGCTATACTTTTGCGACATAATACCAGTAATCATCATCATAAACTTCCAAGCGATTCGCATCGACTCATCGCGTAGTCGTGATTTTCGTAAAGTTTTCGGAAAGAGAGGCCTCGGCGCCTGTGTCCCCGGGAAGTTTGTCGCTGAAATATGTTTGAGGCCGTGGAGTAACACATTTGCAGCTCATCGTGAACTTGCATGGGATCCAACTTTCTTCGTAAAGAATTTGCATTGTCACGAGTCAAAATATTTAGATCCTTGGTTTCGGACTGGGCATTTGGTTAATCGTAAAGAACCAACCAGAGCATGTGCACCGAGAACGTCGAATGTCATGCCGGAGTCCCCGTTAACAGTAATTATGTTGTGTGTATAATTTTGTTTAGACAGCGTGAATTTAGTCGGCCCTAATGGGCGTCTGGCGTTTCCGCTGTAGATGAGAAATTTAGTCAGTGGTATAGCATGGGGTCTCACTAAAAACCGTGCAGTGGACGCAAAGGCAGCTCTGGGTGAGGGGAGAAAGGCCCGGAAGGAGAGGTTGGTAACGGCGGGTGGAGGGGCCAAAGGGAAAGCAAGCATTCGGAACGTTGCAGGGGAGAGGAGATTTCTCTTCTCCCCTCCAGGCTTCCTAGAGCTTTCCCCTTCTCCCCCAAGCCAGTGCTGCCTTTGCGTCCAGTGCACAGTTTTAGCGAGACAGTGTATAGTGATACACGGCAACACATCGTTACGATGCTCATTCAGGTCGAAATTGGCAAGGATGGAGATTGAAACGAAGACACCTGGGTTCTGCAACGCGAGCCCTCGTTCCGTGAGCTCCGAGTTGCATCGCGTAAACACACGGCCACCGACCCACGGAGCAACTGTTGACAAGGTGACGCCCGTCGCAGGATACAATGTTTAGCAAACGTATTCTTTTTTCCGATAACTCGAACGTCAGCCTTTATTATCCCAGAATTCGTCCACCGTGTTCTCTTTCATTTTGTAACATCTCCGTCATCGAAGTCTAGAAGCCGGTAGCCACGTTTCACTCTCAAATGGTTTTACTCCGACGCGACGTCTAAACCCCTTGCCCCCCTGTCGTCGTAACCCTCCGAAAAATGCGAATCTCGCCGCCTGGTAGACGCTACATGGAAGCAGCTTCCTCGTAAAGCCCGGCGGCACTCAACGTCAGCGGGGACGCCCGAGGGGAGGCGCGCTCTTAAAGCCCGCACCGTATTTGAACGTCGTGATTGTGCCGTGTAGCGGATCGTAACCTTCAAAGCACGGGATGGCCTCGTTACACCTCCGCCTTGTCTCTGGACGACCCGGGTGCTTTACTGGGTCTCCTATAAACATGGCACGTCGTAAAGCCGGCGTTGGCCCACGGCCCGCAACCTTTGACTGCCTCCGAAGCTAAAGCCCGGGCGCCTCTCCCGCCCGACCCTAAAGCCGCCTTCTAGTGGCGTCTAAGGAACGCACGCTTTAGTCGGATTAGAGCGCTTGTTTAGTGTCGAGACCCGTGTGATATAAAATCGGTGCAACCTATCTTTTCTCGGTTAAAGTCGCGAGCCAGCGCCTCTTACGATATCCTTGGATTTAGAGGTCTTCGACTATACTATGGACGAAAGGACGCTGCAAGAATCGGACTCGCTAACGAGCTTATATTAAGTTGTCAAACGCTCTGAGGACAACGAGTTTCTATAGCTGTCATTTGTCTAGCCGTTCGTCTAATCAGAAAGCCTTCGGTTAACGGAGTATTTTGGAAAAAATGGATCATCGTGTTTGTGCCACTCTCAGTAGCCGTTGTAAGCGAGATGTGTACGCAATACAAACATCGTCCACAAAGAGGCTGGACGTTGAGAGATGGTTCTCTGTAAGCAGACCAGTGTCGAAGGAGGTTACACAGCGTGCCTTGGGGACCAAGGGCGAGTCGGAGCTCGTCCATCTATAGACAGGAGGGGTCGGGCGTTACACACGCCGTATAGGGGGCCCCTTGTCGCAGCGGCGGCGTCGTAGCCATAACATCGCTGCTGGCACGCAGGCAGGCAGGCGTGTCCTCGCCCATGCACACACACACACACACACACACCTCCTCCGCAGCAGTTCACGTCGACTGACAAGGTCGAGCTGCCGAAGACAGGGCGGAACAAGTGACGGCCACTTTTACGACGTTTCTGGCCCGGAAGGCCCCGGCGGAGCCCGAGTTACGAGGCAGTAAATCGCCGCCTGTTTGAAGTTGTTAACAGCAACGCCCTGTTGACGGGTCGTGCTCGTAGACGCCTCCCTCGCGGTGTTGCCTCCTCAGCGGCGGCCCGCCGAGGAAGTTGTAAATCGTGCGAGCCAAAAAGAAATAGAAAAGAAGCGAGGTGCTCTCGCCCCGTATGTAAATTCGTAACGCGCAGGCACGGTCACCGGCGAGCGAGGCTGTCGCTCGCATGTATATGGGCCGGACGTTGAATTAATCTGCAGCCTTCCAGTTAGCGCAGCGAGCCGAAGGCCGCTGATGAAGCATGAGTGACTGACGTCGTCCAGCTGACGCTTTGAAGAGCATGGTTCGACTAACGAAGGCCGGTTCGTGTCGCGCCCCGTTGACCGACCTGCTACCGCCAAAGATGCGCGAGCGAGTCACTCAGTTCGTTTTGGCGCCAAACTAGGTGTACGAATGGGGATTGATTTGTGACATGAGGCTAGAGGCTCGTGAGTGGCGTTCGGCCGCGCGACTCCTCGATTTTCGCCGAAATGCGTAGCTTCTTTGACCAAACGTATCGCTCAAGTTAGCCTTTCTTATGACGTGCGCGTGAGCTCATATGCTTGCATCTATTTCGAGAACGTAGGAGCAAGCATCTGTCTAGTTAGAGCTGTCAGTGCGTCCAAGCTTACGGGTAAAAAAAATAAAAGTAATATACCACAGGTTGTTTCACTGGACAATCATGCTAGGTAGTTTTGGTCATCTGACGTTCCTGGTATTGAATACAAATGGCCCAGCATCAGTTATCGCCATCTAGCAACTTTAAAGGTGTTCAGATATTTTCTTTTTCGTATTTAGATGTTGTATCCGAACGATTGCCCGTACTAATAGTATCCGATTTTTGCAAATCAAGCTTCTACACAATAGAACCCCTTTTATTCTACAAGATGCAGACGAACATAAGAGGCACACAAACCACACAGAAGCGGTCGTGTGTCATTTTTGTCTTCGTGCAAACAACTTTCAGAACGTTTACAACCCCATGAGATAGTGCAGATATGGCGCAGAAAATGGCATTGCTGGTGCGTATGTTTTGCTTGCTAATGGTTCGTCACAGAAGGAATGTTCTCAGCCTAAAATGAGCAATTTAAGAATATCAAAAACAAAATACGCCCCTTTTCCTCAAAAGCTGTGAAGGTTAGTAAACGAATCCGCAGATATGTTTAAACCATACGCTAAATTAATCTAACCTGGTTGTGTTTGCATGAGGTCAACGTTTCATAGCGCGGATAAAGAAAGCTTATCGGTAGCTTTGACACAATCCTAGCATTTTAATAAAGAAAATATATTTCTTTATTTTCTCTATTCGCTTTTGACTTAATCCGGTATTCTTCAAATGCACACGGAATAGCTAACTGGAACGGTTCAAAAAAACGGAACAAAAAACAACAACAGTGTATTCCATATGACAAAACGGTCCGTACGTGCTCTTACTATGTGCCGAAAACCTTCGTTGTCTTTTTTGGAAAAAAAAAAGTATTGCATTGATACAAATAATGTTTCATACCACGAACGACCGCTAAATTCCCTCGATATCACGAACACGCCACTCATATTACAATTACGAGTCAAAATACAAAATGTGCGACAGCGGGCGCCTATTATGCATACAATGCGGACCACCACTCTTCCAAAGCAGAAAAGGTTGTATACGGCGGCGCACGTTGCGTATATTTGTGGACGATTAAAGCCGCAGTCGCGACTTCTCATACATCATACAAAGGACACGCTGTTCGCTGCAGACAGTATATGACGTAATTATGTGCGGACACGTCTCGAGCATGTTCGAAGCATGTTTGCCTCACACATATGTGTGCTTCAGAACATCTCATGGGAAGTGTTTGTACGACTCACTTGACAGAAGCGTCTTACAAAGAAGAAAAACTGCCTCAGACAATGTATGCGGATTGTCTTTCCGTATGGTGTATCAGCGGGGTGACCAGGGCTTTACAATTGCTCCAGACACAACAACTCAGTAAACAAGCGCTAGTATAGCGTTTCGGGGGCCGATCCAAGCGAACAGCATTGCAACGCACAGCGCAGCGCCTTGGAACGCGAGCTGCTGCAGTGTCGGTACACGAGTCTGAATGGAAGGAGCAACGCAACGTCGGTTCGGAGAGTGATGGTCGTCGGAGGCCCGCTCCACTTGACCGGTCTGTTTTCTTCGCGGGCGGCCGACCGTTTCCAGTGTTCATTAGCAGATTGAAGCGCGTTGATACAGAACTGACAGGAGCCGTCTTGGATCGATACGCTTTACGGATGGATTCCTTAATCTGCCCTAATTGAAGCGACGCCTCGCTGCACGCAGTCGGCAGGGGCGAACAACGCTGCAAAACACGACTGGTGCTTTTGCGGAGCAGTGCGAAGGGTGGGTGGCTCGTCTCTCTGCGCCGTCTCGAATGAGTGCAAAGAAGCGTCGCATTCACCAGCGCGTTGTAATTTCACGCAGCACTGCGTCGAACTGCCCCAAGTTAGAACGCAGAAATTACACGTTTTATTGTCCCCGTTGTGCCACCACTGTGAAGGATGCTTTGAGGTATACTTTACCGCAAGCCTGTATCGAGACTGCGTAAATGGTCTACTAATAGCAGCTTAATTCGGTCGTCGCACGAGCGGCGTTGGGGAGTAGAACTGCGCTTTGTTTTACTCTTGATTGGCGCACGAACGAAGGCCGTCATCACCAGGTAAGTGGTGGTGGAATCAGCTTCAAAAGACAAGGGCTGGTACGCTCCCGGTCTTTCTTGACGTGAATGTCAGGCTCTCCCCATCGGTGTGAGGAGTGATGAATAATTGCGTGACCTATTGAAACCGCGGGATAAACAAAATAACGTCTCGGCGCTGCTTTTTTTGGTACCTTATCTGACTCATTCTTTTCATAGGTTGTGTCCAGGGATAGGCACCGGAGCAAATACTATACACTACTCATTGGCACAATCATTTGCAAAGTAGCAGCGTCTTTCAAAGACACGTGCTCTCAGACGTGGCTGACACTTCACAGAAATGTTTAGGTATAGTCTAATTGAATACTCCTGTCTTACGGGCACATCAAACAGCCTTGATGTCGGAGTCCTTTCGGTGAGTGGCAAGTCCGCTCATGGTCCTGACTCTCCATGCTTCACAGGGCATGCGCTGGTTCGCCAATTTTTAAAAAGGCCTTTACTCTAAACGTTTTTGAAATACCCGTAGAATAGGTCTATTAAACCATTATTCCATGTGGGGGTTACCAGATTGGCACTTGGCTTAAGGTATACACTGCCCTGTCGGCCCGGTAATATTTTGTCACTTGAAAACCTGTGAGATCACAATAATATTCCATCCCATAGGCATGTACATATTTGGTCATGCAGGGACTTGGTGCTGCTAGCAGTGAATCAGTGACTACCCTATTCGCGACCTCGTTCCACTGTTCTACACTTTGGCCGCCAGGGCGCACCACGTTTCCATTCACATTTATACAGGCATAAAAACCCCGTTGCTTACGTTCACATCTTTTTTTTCCCGCGTTCGGTGGTGTTGTATTACTTAAAATTGCGAGTAGGGTGGCACTCCCCACAACTTAAGATATTATGCACATTGTCGCTTGGGTCCAGCGGGGATTACTATAGCCATCGACAGATTACAAACCTAAGGAACCAATCCTACCTAGACCCCCGTGAATGGGCTAAAATAGCTGGCGTTTGTGGAATTTCATTTATTTCATTTATTTCATGTCATTTATTATGTCTCTCAGGGCCCGAAGGCATTAATTGTGCAGTGCTTAATGACTTGAGGTATTACCAAAAAAAAAAATGGTGACAAAGGTTGGTTTTTAGAATAAATACAAGGATGAATAAAAGAGTTTTAATGTTAAACTTCATGAAAACGCTAGAATTCCCATGGGTGAGAGTAGACAAACTCTATCGAAAACCCGAGAAAAAAGCGCACCATGTGGTCAGCCTGGTAACACTGGATATGTACTTAATGGCAAAGGCGTTTTTTATTTCTTCTTCTGCTTTTAATAATGACGCATAACGGCTTGGCAAAACACCATAAATTTTTTTTCGTTTCTTTTTTTTTAATGTGTGTGATTTTTTGGGGGCAAAGTTGGCTGCCATTTTGAACTTACGGGACGAGACGACAAAAACGTTTTCCAGTCTTGAGTAAGCTCTACATCGAGATGGTGTGGCTGTGGTCACCCTGAAGCACTGCCCGCAGGCAGGCGCAAACAATCTCTCGGTAGCTATTATGAACGTTCAAACGACCGCTAACATTCTTAGGCACGCGCCACCAACGCTGCAATTAGTCTACAGCATGCTCCCCATCTTGTCTCTCGACGCCCGTTTCACTGCAACGCTTAGTGCCTGCTCCAGTCTCCCCTTGCCCTTTCAGGCTGGAATGACGTCGACACCCCAATCGCTCCGAGCGGACTCTGTCTCCGCTTCGGGCCCAGCCACAGCCACAGCCACAGCCACTTCCTGGTCCCTACCAGCGGCGCGACCCTGCGCGTCCGATCCGGCCCGACTGCGTATAAACCTCCGACGCCACGGGCGGCGTGACAAGACGGAGCCGATTAGGGGGCCTCGCAGAAATAAAAGAGCGGGGCGCGCGAAAATTGTGCGCGTGCGTGTGTCGGAGGATGTGCGTGCGTGCGCGAGCGAGCGACGCTCCCCGGGCCGAACAAAGGGCGCGCCGGGGGCCCCCACCACCACCCCGGGAATATCTCGGTTCTCGCGGCGATCTATCTATCTTATGAACGGTCCCTGAACAAATGATTCTTCATCTATCACTGCGGGGCGGAACAATTGTTCTCGCTGTCTCATTAGCCATATCTGTCCTCCCAGCAGCTCCTTTAATGCGGCTCGTTCATCTTCGCCGGCCCGCTTTTATAGAGCGCGCTCGCCAGCCAGGGAAAGCCCGAAATCCATTATCATTTTCTTTGGCCGGCCCGCGGCGCGTTGCGGGGATAATTTTCGCGGCCGTTGTGCCCTTTATTTCGCGTCCCCGCACCAACGGCCTCCGGGACCCAACACGACTTCTTCCTCTGATGGGAGTCGCTGATGACAGACACTCTTCTCTCTATACGCTGGCCCGCAAACGCTATCTTCGTCCGGCTTGCAGCCTCGTGCCTGCGCACTGTGTCTGCATCATTCGGTGATGGCGGCGCTGCTCAAGCGGCTTTCCGTGACCTGCGGGAATTTTAGCTTCCCAGATGACTCTCTTTGGTAGACCTAAAGGTTCTTTATTTATTTATTTTTTTAAGTTGGGACGGTCTGGGGTTTTTAGGAAATTCTTTTGACCACCTATAGCCAACTTCACTCTTATTTGAACTCCCGTGCTCTCATTGTGACACCCTTCAGGTTCGAAAAAGAAGCACAAGCGAAGTTTGCCACCGGATACTGGAATGCGTGGCGATTACAACTGGAAGAGCCGTACTTCCAGTTCTACTTGCAGTTTTTCTCTGACGGATCGCCACAATTCAAGTCTGTCGCCTCCTCGGGTGCAGGCTTATATACATGGAAGAATACAAGGGCTGAATACCCACGACGGAAAGCACGGCCGACATATGAACAATGTAGCATTGTGTAACTAAATGTTCAAAGTTCAAAACGTGCGGCTACATTGGCTTTGTGCTGCAGTCTCTAGCAATTACTGGAATGGTCGATTGATAATGAACAGACTGTCAGTCACCTGCAAGGTTGAAGGCTTCGCATTCTAAGATGCAACATTTATGCACGTCACAAACGTATGCTGTACCTTACTGCTTGAGTGCCACATTATTAAAGGCTCAGACTGAAAACCGCGGTAGTGTGGTTTATTTTCACTGGCACCTGCGCACTTCATGAAGCTTATACAAGTCGCGTTTATATAACCCCTGAAAAGAAAAAAACGAATGTTTTTTTTTTGAACAGTTTAATTGGGACACGCGCGTCAAGAAAAAATATCTTACGCGAAAAAAAAAAATTAGAGAAATATTGACGGTGAGAGATTTATTTGAAATTTTGCGCGCGAAGTTCATGACGTCACGGGTCATTCGGGAATGACCATCTCGGTCGTGAAGGCGAAGCCGATCCACCTCTCCTCCACGCACCCGTAATGCCGAGAGAGAAAACAAGTGGAAAGGAGGTGACTGCCGACTAAAGGCGCGTTCACACCGGCGACGCGATCTAGTGGCGCGATAACTTCCATCGCAAAAGTGACCATCGTGGACAAAAAGCGACGCGATTTGAGCAGTCGTTTGCTGAACCGACTTTTTGCGATGCGATCTAGTCGCGGAGCGGCTGAGCAAATAACGGTGTTCAGAATGAGAGTTTTCGAGAAACGACTCGCCAACGAAGGCGTTGGACTCGTTCATCGCGCACGCCAGTGTGACCATCTAATTTTTTTCCGATGCGATCTAGTCGCATCGCGCGTCTGCTTACATCGCCGGTGTGAATATGCCTTCAATCGCGTCTGCGCCGTTAATATTGTTCTAAATGTTTTTTTTTCGCGTAAAATTAGTTTTATGACACGCATGTCTTAACCAGGCTGTTAAGAAAATACTTTCTTTTTTCTTTTCAGTGGCTCTTTAAGTATAACACCGACTTCCGCAACTCTGCATGCGCGCACACACACACACACACACACACAAACACTCACACACAAATACTTTATGGATTAAAAGGTCTGAAGTGTTTTCCGTGACGTCAACGTTTTGCAGTCCACTGAGCATCTACTTCCATTTTTACTTCTTCCTTACGGTGCGTTTATTGATATATTTATACTTGTTACCACTACAAATGTAAGTATAACATACTTTTGTTTGAATACTTTCTACAAGGGTCTCCTTTGCCATGCCACAAAGAGCCACAATGATGCCAGCAGGATAATGCATATGGCGCACGCTTGTCCGCGAACGAAACACATCGATTTGCTCGTCGTCCGCGGTCATTCATTCTGATTTATTTTGCGCTTCGTTTTGCCCGGTGACAAAGTGAAGGACGTGAACGGGCCTGCGAGCGTTGCGGGACCATCCATCCAAGCCGCGGACGCCCAGGGCAGATCAATGAGCGGGCCATGGATCGCGTTCGGTGGTCTATACTTTATTTCACCCCACGATGAACCATGGAAGGCGCTACGAGCCATTCACAGCCAATCCAGTGCTGTGAACTTATCACGTGACTAACCGCCCCGCGGTGCACTGCGCCCGTCTCCCGAAGGTCACGTGACATTCACGTAGCACTGGATTGGCTTCGATATTTCGTAGCGTCCATTGCGGTCCATCTTAAAGTCAAGCGGAGTACAGTCGACCCCTGTCGACTCAAACCGACCGATAGCTAGCGGGCTCGTTGTAGATGGCAGATCCAGAGATAGTAAGGCATTTATGAGTATTCAGACCATGATCGATTAAACGGAACTCCGAGATGAATGTAAAATACCTGCAACCTTTTTTCTTCGTGTGCCTGTGTTATTTTAAGAAAAAAAAGGGGGGGGGGATTATGGCTGGCATCATGCTACGTCAATTTAATTATTGTTTGCTTTTATTCGCATCAAATGCTGGTCTGTGATAGCTCGCTGCCGTGCTTGCGACGTTTACACAGAATATTTGCACCTATGTATTACCAGCCTGCGCTTTCTAATGGACAAATAAATTAGAACTGACACAAAAATACCGGTATAATATATATGTATTCGCAATTAATTATTATCCTAACAAGTTATTTCAAAATTGCACTGTATACGCCCTGAGAAAGAATCTGTAACGGTGCGCCTTACTCTAATCGACTCTCTGTCGACTAAACAATCAACATATACATATTTCCTTCTTCCTGGCGTTTTTTTTTGTTGCTTTTTTGTCGTTATTACAGTCTCGGGTACTTCTACAATGATTAACTTACACCAACTCACTTGCATTCTTACGTTTTGTTCGTTATATATATATATATATATATATATATATATATATATATATATATATATATATATATATATATATATATATATATATATATATATATATATATATATATAACGGGCATGGTGGCGGAGGGCCGAAGGGGTGGGTATATAACTGAGAAAGAAAATAAAACCCTTGGTGAAAACAGCAACAACGGACGGTTTATTCTTCGACGTTTCGGCCGGAGTCCGGCCTTTGTCAGAAAGGCCGGACTCCGGCCGAAACATCGAAGAATAAACCATCCGTTGCTGCTGTTTTCACCAAGGGTTTTATTTTCTTCGCAGTGATATATAGCTTTTTATTGAATGTCGAAACCAAATTCGGGTTTAGTCCAGGATCTGCTATGTACCCGCTGTTACGAAACTAGTTTAATGGGCAGACTATTATTAGGCCCTAATATAAGAAACCCCCTACAATATAACAAAGCACAAACTACATTATTGTGATCCACCAGGTGTCTTATACGTCGTTGTGTTGTTCCTTTTTTTTTTTCTCGTCTTGGGGTGTTATAGTTAAAGTTGGACAAGTGTTTTTTTACCGTTGGGGGGTAAGCACAATCTCTCACGCTAACAATGCTCCAGACTTTGATTCACCATAAGTATGAGCCTAGTCGATACTATGAGCCGACTGGGGCCAACATTCAAGCTTGCCCCAAATGACATGAGCACATCTGTCGTCTTTAGTGCAGCCGCTACCGCTTACCAATCATATCAAGTGCAAATAGTGTACTGTGATGTTGATGTGTTTGGGGCGCATTCTGACATTTGACTGCTCCCTGACTTAGAGGAAAGCGAAACGTAACAAACAAACTGCGAGAAAGGAAAAGCATTGCTTAGGCTATAGGCGCTTTAATGTAGCTTGGCATGGGCGCTGCCATCTTGGCATCACGTGACCCTAGCGGCCAGTGCCTACCTTCATTTTCTCGTTTCGTGCAGCGTGTTTTCTGCTGTGCCGCCACCGCCGGAGCTTTTGTTTTTTGTATTACCTCGTGTTCTACGAGGTGTTTCTGTGTCGTTGTTTTGGCGTAAGACTACGTATTTCTCCGCGCTTGAAAGGGGGTGCAAAGTTGGGAGGTCGATGTCACGAAAACTTGGTCACGGAAGGGACGTCACACAGATAACACCGGACGGTGCCGCCTGCTGCCGAGAACAGCGCAGTGCGCACTCGCATCCTTTCTTTCCTGCTTGCTTGCTCGGTTACTCGCTTCAACGCGACGCGCTCCTGTCCGATTGAAGCGGCGATAGTCGCCACTCCGGCAGCTGTACCGGGAATCTTCGCCAGTGTTGTACGGAACGGCGTTCCAAGGAACGGCGTTCCTGGAACGCGTTCCTTTTAGGAGGAACGAAGGAACGCCGCCGTTCCGTTTTGCATCGCTGGAACTGGAACGGGAACGCGTTACATTTTTACTGGAACGGAAAGAGTAACGGCGTTCCTTTTTTCGTCCAGTGGGGTAATTTTTATTTTATTTTGAACAGGGAAATTTTGAAAGTACAAAGTGCAGGATCTCGTTACCTTTTTGGCTACTAATCTTATGGATTATTTTGTGTGGTCCACGCTTGCTAACAGTTTCGGGTGCAGGAGAGCTGGTGGACATTGATTCTTTTTTGAGTGCCCGAAACTGCGGTACAAAAAGCAAGGCTTTTAGTCGTAGGAAGAGACAAAGGAAGAGGGTTGTTTCAAACTCAGCTACTTTCTTTGGTTCCATGAATCCTCATGCACCCAGAAATCTAAGGCCGACTACAGCCACTTGTGAACTTCCATAACGAGACCTACAGTTACAACGATATCACAGATTGCCAGACATCGAACGCAACCTTGTATCCCAAACATTAATCACTTAAAAGATAAAAAAATCTTTATTTATTTTCTTGTCCCCCACATTCAAAAAGAACAACAAAGCCAACCTTACAAAGTATTTGTAGTTTTTAAGACTGACCTTCCAAAAGCCCTACCCTCTCCTCCACTTGCTCGTCTTGCGGACAGCAACATCGAGAAGCAACTGTTTTTAAGTTCGAACAAGGGACTTTGTTCAATTGAAACATGTGAGGTTGTTGTAAAACGCTCGTACAATGTTGGGTAAAAGTAAATTCGGCTCGTCTGAATCGTCCACTACAAACATGAATATGGTTAAAAGCTGAGATTTTTAACTTGAATATATCAACAAATGAAACCCTGCTTCCGCTTGTTTTCTTCTCCTGTTGCCCTTCCATGACGACATACAAACTCGTATGTTGACTACTATACACCGTTCCAAGTAGGTCGATGCAGAAAGGGAAAAACACTCTCGAACCAGAGCGCTGCGCCAACGCTCCGCTTACCCTTTCCCTCGAAAGCTCGTCTGCTTCACGGAGTGGACTGTTAGAAAGCACGTGCGCAGTGTACGGAGGCATGTTGTTTCGACAATGTTAGACGCCGCTTTGATATTATAGCGTGTTTTCGCGCGTGACATGGCCTATGCAAGAAAAGAATCGACCGGGCAGCACTGTGCTGTGATTAGTTGTACAAATAATTAAAAAAAAAACGTGAAATAAACGCCGATTCAGTGCGCGAGACCCACGCTGTCAAACAGGATGAATGTGGGTGCGGACCGAAAGGTAAGCGGAGGGCGGCTTAGACATTGAAAAAAGAAAACAGTTGCGTGACTCCTGGTCCACTGATTTAATAACTCTATTTTTCTTCAGGTGGTAATTGGCAGGCGACGCCTGGTGCGGAACGAAAATGCGCCGCCAAAATTGAAGCGTCGGGTATGCGTAATTCGATCGTTTTGGGTTGTTTTTTGAAATTGTCAATTTACCATGAATACGTTAGTGCGAATGGCCGAACGCTTCAATTACTTGCAGAAAATGGAAAACAACAGCAACACCCGCGATGTCCACGCAGCATCGACATCTTTTGGCAGCAAGCTGTCTTTACCTGGTCAACTCAAAACTGAAAAAAAAGAAAAAGAAAGGTTGGCATGGCTGCCAACCTTTCTTTTTCTTGCTGGGAAAGTTTGGAAATGGAAGGAAGACGGAAAAGGGGGGGGGGGGTAGTTTTGGTCTGACGCCGCTGTGCACAGCAAGACTGGGCACAGAGCTCAGACTTTGGCTTAGCTTTGTGGTAGACTCTCCAACACGAATATATATATATATATATATATATATATATATAATATATATATATATTATATATATATATATATATATATATATATATATATATATATATATATATATATATATAACACAGCCTCGTGTAGTACACGCCGCGACACAGTTTGTGCACAAATAATTTTCACGCGAGGCGATTACAGAGAGGCACATCAATGTGCCAATATTGTGACAGTGGATTCTAAATCAGAAAAAAAATAAACAGATCCGTCGCACTTGCTATCTGTACTCGGTATTTATATATCGATTCATATTTAAATTTGAGGTTTCTACTATTTCAATTAAAGCAGACGTGGCAGCGCACGTCTGAGCCGCTAACCGCGCAGTTTGTTCAAATGTTCCCGGCGCCCCCAAGCTGCGACAACTCGAGTTCAGCGCAAATTCACATGCCGTAATTCGTGCCATCCTGGCTTCGTTCAATCCTCAATTTCACTAGCGATCCTCAATTTCACTAGCGATCCCCAATTTCGCTAGCGATCGAAACGCCGAGTTCGGTTTGGGAGCGACGACTGCCCCAGAAGCGCGCTAAAAATTACCCACAAAAAACGCCAGGAAAGCAGGATGCACTTTTCCCCATGCCTGGCATACCGATTAGGATAGTGCACGCTTTCCTCCATGGACGAAGACAATGAGCCGAGGGCGCCGAATACGGCAGCCGTGCCGGCAGAAGCAGCTGCGATCGGTGTGACTCGGTGAGCAGGGTAACAGTCCAGTAATGGCGGTCGGTCATTCGGGCGGGTTCAGATTCTCCCAAATGCCCGGATGAGGGTAGGCGGCGCTACACTCGTTAAAATGGCGCCGGCCAGGAAGCCCAGCATGGAACGGTGTATAGGATAGATTAAAACAAAAACTCTGCTTGATTTAACTAAATATAGTAATTAGCAAAATACAAATGTAACGTATATGTAACGATACGTTCCATTTTTTCAACTGTAACGGGAACGAGTTCCTTTTCTCACAGATGGAACTTGTAACGGGAACGCGTTCCAAAAATCAGAAGGAACGAGGAACGACCTTTCGTTCCTTTTTTGAGGAACGTGTACAACAGTGATCTTCGCTCTCTTCGCTGCCTTGCTCTGGACCGTGGCAGAGCTTGCATACTCTACGGCACGGGCAGTTCACGCGACTCTCTCGCGCGACTCGACGAAGCGTTAAAAACAATCGCAAGCAATTCCGCATACGCGCCTCGAAGTGGCGTTGCGGGGGCTGCACATTTGCGTTTACCGGACTCAGAGCCACGGGCATTCGTTTCTTGCGCACCCGACATCGTCATGCGGCCGGAGCCCGTGGACATTTATTTCTTCAGCTGCTGCCGTAGTTCTACGGTCACTTATGCAGCATAATAAACCTATGCACCGACCAATTAAAAAAAAAAAAAAAAATATATATATATATATATATATATATATATATATATATATATATATATATATATATATATATATATTTGTCTTAGGGGGTCGTACATATGTCCTCGCAAACATCACAAAAATGTTAAAACATCTACTGACGAAACGTTCACTCTGCATTTGACAGGGTGACTGAGTGACATATCATTCACAGTCGCATTCAAGATAGAACAGTCGCAACTGGCGACAACCCTCGAAGTGCCGGCGACGAGCTTGTTCTGTTTTTTTTCCAATGACCACATTTATCAGGTTCTAAGAAAACTGAGCTTGAGGGCCTGCCTCCCTGAAGCGCTGTACAAGCACACATCCAGTATTACCTTTTTCCAGAGATGGTAGCTCATGCTCACCACTTTCGTTGTTTGCTCAGCGTAACGCGGAGCAAATAAATTTTAATTGTAGCGAAAGGTACTGTGGTGTTTGCGGCCCATCGTCGTGAACTGAAAGAAAACTCGCGCTGGGCGGCCGGCGCGCAACGTGCGCGCGAGCCACGCGGTAGGCTCGGGGCTCGGCAGTCGGTTGGCTGCCACCAGAAAGTAAAGGTGTGTCTTTCTGAGATCTGCCTCGTTGGTCCTTCTTGCGGGTGAGCAGTAGCACCGAACCCTACAGTACTTTAGAAAAGAGCATAAGGGTATACCTACTGCTGTTTAGAAGTTTGCAGGCATTTCTTTGAATCACTTAATAGTTAAATATTGTTTTGTGTGGATAACTACTCAGCGTGGAGTTAGTCGGCGATCAAATGGGGTGGCTTTCTTTTGCTGTAGATGGGAAATTTGACTAGCGATGTTTGACAGCTAATCGGGGATCGTTTGTTGGTGCAGTAGTGATACACAAGTGCACACTGGTACGATATTCAACAGGCATAAGCGAAGATCGAACTCCAGGGTCCCTGGGTTCTGCAGTACTTGCTTTCGCTCCACGTGCCCCAACCTGGTGTGCACAGAGCTTACAACGACACAGATCCCTCTCACCTAATAGTTATTTGTGCTATTGCCGAGGTTATGAGTTACAATGCAAAGGCGGCAAATGAGCCGTATTTACTAGGCTCTCTTACAGGAAGTTAGGGAAGCTCATAAGGTATTATGTTTGAAACCCGAGACTGTTGTTGAAAACGAAAAAAACATTTTGTGGAAGAGAAGGTAAAAAAGGAGGACAAATGTCTGTCTTCAGTTACCCGGGGATTCCTTCTTAACGTAAATCATGGAAAAAATGTAAATATCTGTCCTCTTTTAACATTTTCTTTAATTTTTTTTTCGTTTTCGATTACAATCTTGAGTTTCAACCATCATGTTTAACTTACGCTGGCCCTGCCTGCATTTTAACCATTTTTTTTTATGAAGCATGTTGCACTTGCACAAAATGCTCCACTGTCGTTGAAATATCAGTCTCGCCCTCTCTTGCTCTCAGCTCGCTCTCACCTTTGAGGTTGATTGAGATCAGTTATTAAAACAAAGGCTAACGTATGTTGCATGAGAAAAAGGGCTTTCCCACGCAGCATCTGGGAAAGCCTATTTGATGAGGAAGGGGACCAATTATTTTGTAGTTGGTCTCCTCCGTATTCAAGTAGGTTGTGGTAGTAATAAAGTCTCATATAGCGAACTGGGAATGGAAAGAAAAGAGACCACAGATGTTAACCGAGTCCTGGAGTAGTGCAGTCATTTTGGTCATACATTTTATATAATAAGGCCCGTTCACACTCTTACAACCGAGTAAGACCGAGAGAGACAAGATGGGTTTTAAGCCCAGCTCCGCTGCAGCGCATCCGGTCCTAAGACGTCGCAAGAGGCTTCAAATCCGGTCTGGTCTCTCTAGGTCCTACTCGGTTGCATATGTGGGAACGGCGCTTTAGGCCCGTTCACACTCTTGCAACCGAGTACGACCGAGAGAGACGAGACTTGTTAAAACCTCTTAAAATTTCTTAGGACGAGAGAACACACTGGCACGCTGGCGCCATCTATCCGGTGACCCCGGAACTGCATTTCACAAGAGCGAAGGTTTTGCGGTGTTTCCGAGGTCAAATGTGCGTAATACCTATAAGAAAGGGTCGTTTATAACGTAGACAAAAAGTTTTCGAGCCAAGAAAGAATAGATAATGCGCGGGAGAAATAGAAAATATGCCGGACCACCAAGTTTTCACTGCTACCCAATAGATGGCCCAAGTGTCCTCTCGTTTAGAGTTTAAATGATCGACGACCAGTTCGCCTTTCCACTTTTCCCCCGCTTCCTCCTCTCACCCCTTCTACCCTGTCTCTTGCCT
Source organism: Ixodes ricinus (assembly GCA_037355805.1). NCBI lineage: Eukaryota > Metazoa > Arthropoda > Arachnida > Ixodida > Ixodidae > Ixodes > Ixodes ricinus. The sequence goes on along the minus strand of JAZHYW010060604.1, from coordinate 49,601 downwards.
GTTCCCTCCTCCCCCATGGTGAGGAGGATGTTCTCCTTGCAGAATCTCGAGTCTGGTCATCAGCCTTTAAGGAATCCAGTTTTAAGAAGTCACAAGAGTGTGAACGGCGCTTTAAAGTCACCAAGTTGGTTACCAGCGACGTTCTCGTTCCTCCCAAAGTCGACGGGCGAGCCGCGAGTCGCGTCGTTCACTGGCGGCGGTCCGACAAAAAGGCCTGTCGGCTTACCTGGACAATTAACTGGATATGCACGGAGCCAATTTGGGACATTCCGCCGACTGAGTCTCCCTTCAAACTACTGGGAACACAAGGGGGAGGACAACGTCCACGTGGTTAGCAGGGTGTCGGCAGCCGCAGGGCCCGTCGTGGCTTTTCCTCGGCTCACGTGAAACGCCATCCATGCCCTTGAAGAAAATCGCAGGGCACCGTCCAAAAACTGCAAAGCCTACAGTAGTCGAAACTGCGCACAGCATCGGTGAAAGATTAAAGAGATACTGACATCCTTCGAAAAAATCTTTTTTATAAATTTGTTTGGCGATTCAGTATGGTGTCAGAAGGCTACCCAATTAATATTTTGCTATAACGTCACATATATTTTTAATGAAGTAAAAAAAAAAAAACTTGACTGCTCGAAACCGAAACCGAAACTGGACTGGGGAGGAAGAAGAAATATAGAGGGAGGAAAAGTTACCGGAAATCACGTGGCTGTGCAACTTTTTGTTTTTTTCAATCCACGTATTTGCAACTTTTTGGAAGCCACAAATAATGGGTGCCATATTTTCAGTCTATTTTTAGTTTTAAGTGTGTGCCTTACATGACCCACGACTTTGATTATCTTTAATGGTTGTGTCTAAACCATAGAAACGGCACCTGGCCACGGAGAAGTGAGTGTGAGTGCGACTCAAAACGGCATTCCTCGATCGGCTGTTTTCGGGCGGAGAGAAAACAAATTTCGAGCCGCAGATTGTGTTCTGGGTAATTGGGCTCTCATATGTCATGTACAAATAAAAACCTTGGCGAGCATAAATACACTGTCAGTGTCCCTTAAAGGGCGGTTCACACACTTGCGTTGAGTCCGACAGAGTTCGAGGGTTGCTATTGCAACAGCTGCGCCGGCTCCAACAAAACCGGTTTTACCCCGTTCTGTTGGAGCCCACGCAGCTGTTGCCATAGCAACCCTCATACTTGGTGGGACTCAACGCAAATGTGTGAATCGCCCTTTAGTCCAAAAAAATAGAAAGTACAAAAGTTTTTTTTCGTTCTATTTTATTTAGGAATTCGGAGTAAACAATTGTTCCCGCATTCTACCTTCCTCTACCAAGTGTCCTCATCTGCAGTTGGTTGGGTCAGGGACACATGAGCAACGCTAAATTTTAACTGATAAGTTCCTTGACAGGGAAAAGGCGCGGCGTGTCATTCGCAACTTTTACTTGCTGCAGTAGACACTTTACATACATGGAGGAGCACACCAATATGAAGGGTAAACTTAAGGTGAAATTTAGACGTAATGTAAGCTGCAGGGGCGCCGTTTGCAACCAACAGCAAGGCGAGAAGATTATCTCGCACACGGTCAGTTCAGCGCCAAGCGAGTGTCTATTTAGCACAGCGGTAACTATTGTCGACAAGCAAATCAGCTTGTTCCTGCCGGAGGATATAAAAACTTCTCTACATGGAAAAACAGCTGTCTCTTTGAACTGTTCTCGAAAACACATCGAAGTTCAAATTTAAGATATATACATGGCGTCGATTATCACATATTAAAAAGTCAGCAAACGCAAGAAGTCTAAACTTGCCCTCGTTAATATATTATCCGTGGGCATTAGCGAAACCGGTTAATCGAGTAATTAACAGATTAAAGGGTGCCAATTAATCGGGTTAAAATTTTTAATCGACGCCCATAGTACACCCGAGAATGAAAAAAAAAAACGAGACAGACAGAACGGGCACACTCTCAGATCATTCGTTTTGTTCATGTCCCTCTTTATTTACCATTGTACAACACTTAAGATATGAATGGTCTGCTGACAGAATGGAAAGTCCTGGCACAACAACGAGCACTCACATCTTGGTGCATAGTAGTGGCGCCAAGGTTCAAATGCTTACAGAACAGTTTGCGCATATTTTACTACTGATTATCCTTTGGTGCTTGTGTGAGAGCTTGCTTGTATTGCCAGCTGTCAGCCTGCATTCCAGCGCATATTGTGGTAATATATATGGCTAAATGCTATTAAAGCATTGTCCATGCAGGTCTCACGTCCGTTAAAGACACGGATTGCGTATATCAGAAGGAGAAATAGTATAATTCTACTCGTACTATTATGAGTAAAATCGTCTGACTCTACTGCATATGTCCAAGCACACGTATACCCATAAAAGCTTGATTATATGATCTACAACACGCAAGCTATATATAGCCCCTCCATGCAACCCGTACAGAGCGGCCAATGCTGCAAAGCTGCACCAATATGTAAAACAATGGGCATGGTGTGGTAGGCGCCTGTCATTACGTACAAGTTTTGCCTCGCATTGCATTCGGTCTGACGCGCCGCAAGAACATAGGAGCTACAACTCGTAAATTGTTACTCAAAACATATATGATAGCGGGGCGTCAATCAATAAATCTTACTACTGCTCTTTCCAGATACCGGTGTTGCACAGCCTGCTTCAGCTCCAATCCAGACAGAGCTCCCGAGGACCAGCAGCGGAGATGTCTTCAGCAGCTTTGTTTGCGACCAAAAAGGATTGTTTACAGACGACGTCACTGATAGTATTGAGACAAACACCCGCATGGGCAGTCCTCCTCCCAGGAATGGTAGTTGCAAAGGAAAGCCAGGGTGACTAGCACATTGTGCCATGCCTTGGAGACGAGAGCTGCAAAGCTACAGAAGGAGCCAAGGCCGCATGACGTGACGGGCCTCCTGAATGCTGTCTCAAGCACGAACAGCTTCCAAACGCCAGCCATGACAGCAGGAAAGATCAAGGAGCCCGAGGCCGCGGCATTCTACATGGTTCTCTCCCTGGCTGATGGACATCTACCAGTGCTTGATAAAGAAAAGAGAATTCGTCACCTGGAAGAAATTTCCTGTGATGGGCTGCTCTCTGATGGTGTTGTGAGCCACGATTGCGATTGTTGCTCAGAGAAGCTGACCTTGCTCGAGGTTAAGTGTCCCGAATAATTAGGCAACGTATTTTCTGGGTCTCGACCAAGACTTCTCTACAAGACGCAAATCCAAGTCGCAGGAGGGATTCTGAACATTTTATCGTGTGACTTTTTGTGTAGAAGTCAAGGCAGGAGTGGAGACAAGTCACTATTGCCTTTGATGCGAAGTACTTCGACACATGTGTGAATGCAGTACTTACATTGTGCTCGGTGTACTCTTTTCTTTCCCTTCGAAACAGTTTGCAAAATATGGGCCTCTCTTTTGCTGCCTGAACGTCAAGTATGTTAGCCGGACGATTTCATATGCTTCGTGGCTTTATTTTTGGAAAAATGGTTTAGTAAACCATTACCAACCCTGGCGCATATAGATTTTCCTTTCGAGATACGTATATAGGCATGGAAATGCCTATGTAGCCACTAACCTGACTTGACCGTATGCTTTCTGGTTTTAACTAAAACACAAAACTGGTTGAAACCAAAAAGAAAACACCCGTTGTTTTTTTGGTTTCAACCTCTTCTAGCAGCGGCTATTTTTATTGGAATCTTGCACTCGGACTATCTCCAGTGTTCTTGGAAGACTTTTTAAGATCATTGTCTAATGTGAAAATCAAAAATAAAATGGAAAAATAGGAGGTTTGGTGTAAAGCTTTTTATTGTGGGGATGTTTTCTTTAGCATTACCAATGCTGCAAACTACAGATGTGAAGATTTGTACATGCATATCACAAATAAAACTACAGGACAATCATTTTAGCTGTAGTAGTGATTTCCGATGCACTTATAACATACATATTTTCGCTTTAAAAGGGCATGCAACAGCGGCTATGAGAATGGGGCCATATAGCCTTGGAGAATACTCCCATTTCAGAAGTGTCATGCGATTAATTAGAGATTCGCACTTAATAGGCTTGTTCTTTTTGTTTGCACCTCCTTAACTGGTGCAGGAGAGAGTAAGGCGTCGTACTTCAAGAGCGTGTATTAAGATAGGGCAGGAACTTGAAGTATACCGGTGTACACTTTTCTGTCGGACGAGGTGGCCGAGGTCGCCGCTCACGCGTTTTAGCATATCGCTGGTGGTAATACACCCCACTCCTGCATTTCCTTTTCTTCTAGCCCCTTTATCAGAGCAGGCTGCACGTCGCAGAGTCGAGCGATAGTAACTACAATGTCATCGATCTAATTCTTTTTTTCTTTTTTTTTCTAGAAAAGACGACGGCACGTGCTTGAGTATTCGGAAACACTTAATCCGACGAATAGCCGGGATAGGTCGCTCGACATGTATTCGCAGTTTTGCGAGCTTTTGCGACACCACCACCTCACGTGCTGCGGATTGCTTCTCCTTTGTAAAAGAAGGCAGCGCGAGCTCTACTGCAGTTGAGAAGACATTAGAAATGGTTAACCCCCTGTCGGCAAGCACTTCATCCCCATACTCAAGGTGGTCAAGAAAGCCAGAGTTGATCGTGATGAAGCGGTCTACTGCGCGTCCTCCGTAGGCTTCTGAAACAAACATGATGAACTCATTCGGTGCCACCGTATGAAGCACCTTCACGGTGTTATGGCTCTTACAAAGTTAAACAGATTTCCTCCCTCATGAGGTTCTGCGGCCTGTCCGAGAAAACTTCAAAGCAGTCGACCATACACCACAGGGGCGGATATATGGATCATGCTTGGAGGGGGGGGGGGGGGAGGGGGTGCGGTAGGCGTTTGGCTGGCGGTGGGTTTGTTGAGATGTTACCGTTACGGCCGAAACATTGCCCAAATCCATTTTGTTGACCCAATATTTGCTATGTCACCAAAAACTGAACTTTTCGTTGGTGTAATAAATTTTTTCATTAAAAAAGTTGACCTTGGGGTTTTAAAGGGACACTGACAGGGTATTTATGCTCACCAAGGTTTTTATTTGTACATGACCATCAGAGTGCAACTACCCAGAACACAATTTGCGGCTCGAAATGAATTTTCTTTCCGCCGAAAACCGCCGATCGAGAACTGGCCGCGTTTTGAGTCGCGCTCACTTTCTTCGCCGTGGTCACGTGCCGTTTTCTATGGTTTAGACACAACACCAGAGATAATCAAAGCCGTGGGTCATCGAAGGCGCACACCCAATACTAAAAAAAGACAGAAATATGATACCCATTCTTTATGGCTTTTAAAAACTGCCAATACGTTGACTGAAAAAAAAATAAAGTTGTACAGCCACGTGATTTCCGGTAACTTTCTCCTCCTCTAAATTTCTTCTTCCTCCCCAGTCCAGTTTCGGTTTCGGTTTCTAGCAGTCACGTTTTTTGACTTTATTAAAAATATGCGTGTCGTAGTAGCAAACTATTGATTGGGTAGTCTTCTGACACCATAACAAATCGCCTGGCAAAAAATAAATAAATTCTTTTGGGGGTGTCAGTGTGCCTTTAAGGGGGACGGTCGCCTCACCCTCTTTTCCCCCTAAATCCGCCTCTACGATACACGTTGTCCGCGGCGGATCCTTTAACACATCTAAAATGCCATCCGAATAGTGTCCGTGGGCAACCAAAACATGTAATAGACGCTTTGCACACGCATCAGATTACAGTCGTCATTGCTGACCTTCTATTGTCTTACCCAGATGTCAAGCCAGTGAAGCGAAAGTTGATGAGCTTCCACAAAGGCTAATGCTGGGGAGAAGGACACAGTAGAATCTAATACCCCTGTCAGACGGCACCTAAAATGGCATTTAAGCCAAAGGACATTCAGTGTAAATATCATTTAGGCAGTGCCGCACGGCAACTCAAATGGCATTTAATGTAAGTGTAATTCCAGATAAACGGAGTTCCCCGAACTCAGTTACGGCTCGCAAATCATACTCTCGTCGGCAGCACACTTTTGCACACGTTTGCACAGCGTTTGCACACTCGGCGACCGTTCCCCTTCTGCAACAGGAGCCAGCAATTAAGCTTCTTTAGGGGCTAGTCGGTACAATCAAGAGTCGCAATCAACGGATATAAAGTCTGAACGTATTATACTTGTCCGTTACACTGAAACTCGATGTTGACAAGTTCCGTGCCGCAGCAGCGCTCACGCGACTTCACATCGCAACTAATCCCGACTGACATGTAAATTTCGAATTCTCACGCTCATCGCGGCACGCACGCGCAAAACCCTGCCGCGGCTAGTGCCGCCACCAGTCGCGATGTACACCAAGTCCCTCAAGCGAGGGGCTCAGGTCCAAACTCCACCCCTTATACTAGTACACTGTAGGTATACGTTGTCGAATGGATTTCGCCCGAAGCTTCGCCTCTAGATTGCCACAAAACATCTAGTTCTCGTTAGAAATCGAATATATTTAAACTTAGTGTGCGAGACTTTCTATCCCAGTTTTCCGTTATGTTTTGTAGTCCCAGCAGACAACACAAAAAATAGTGTTTCACCGCGTTAAAACTGTTTATTGACGCCATGACTGACGCAAACGGTTCTCTGTGTGTCCGAGTCGACTTTGCGACCGCGCATTCGCAATAAACATCACCTAAATGCCATTTGAGTTGTCGCATGGCAGGTCCCATTAGTCCCATCTTGAACGTCATTTTGAAAATCTGAATGCCATTTGACGTAAATGGCATTTTAGGTGCCGTCTGACAGGGACATAGACGCTTTCAGGCAGCTGTGCAAGGGCGTTGCCATAACGGACTTTCCGTTTTTGTTTAATTTTATTCCGTCTGCTTCACTTTATCATTGCCGCAGCAGGACAGGTTATTGCCGCTTTAGGTGCTATACTGTGTCCTTCGCCCCAGCATAGGCCTTTGTGCAGGCTCGTCAACGGCCGCTTCAGTGGCTCGGCATCTCGGTAAGAAAAAAGAAGGTCGGCAATGACGGCTCAATTCGGCGCGGGCTTAAAGCGTCTATAAGATGGCAATAACTTGCCCTTCTGTGGTGATGATGAAGTGAAGTGAACGTAATAAGAGGAAACACCAATTGAATGTTGGTTATGGCGGCGCCCATGCACAGCTGCTGCAAAGCATATATGCATTCTGGACACCTGGGCCAGATGGGGGATCCAAAATGAAAAGATGAGGCTGACTAAAGCAGTCGACACGTCAGAACGAAATGCCAAGTCAGCGGGCAGCAAGCCCATGCGAAGCCGCATCAAGGTGAACAGGATATGATCTCTGACGGGCATCTGAAATTATGCTTTCACAAGAGAAGTTGCTATGCACACATATTCCTCAAATGAGGGTTTGGTCAGCACTGTAAAATAACGAGACTGTTTGTCGGGGAGGCTTTCGTACATCGTGAAGGTTGATTGCGTAGCCTCAACTATAAAACTTCAGGTTGCACGATAACAACCGCCGAGCTGCATATGGTAGGGGGTAGTTTTCTCATACTGCACTCATTGCTTTTTATTTATTTTTTCTTGTAGTCGGATTTACATTGTTAGCAGTGAACCTGTGTGTTGCGATGTACGTTGTAGGTCACCAGCGAGGTATCCTGATCTTGAACAGCGCTGTCGCCATCCAGGGCAGGAGGTGGCGGACTATCAGTGGGCTCCCTAGGTTCTTGCTTTATGACAAGGCTGGATGGTGGCTTTACAGTGGAGACGATGTCTTGTGTTGAGCAGCTCGCCGCCTTTATCCTACCCTTGTGTGGCACTCTCTGTTTTAACAGAAAAGTATGGATAAGAGAAAAAGAAACTTGTTTCATGGCATCAATGACACTAAGAATAATCTTGCAGAAACTGTTAGGCTTACCACGTTTGTCCTTCCCAGATGTTCAGTCGGGTATGGGTTCATTGAGGTCGGCCTTCCGTCCGGAAAATGGATTGAACAAACCTGCGAGAGCCATAAACAATTGGCATACAGATTCACAGGAGTGGGTTTCAGTGTCATACCATCCCTAAAAGCAAGACAATGCCTGTATCAAGCTGACGTGTTCTTTTTTTTTTTTTTTAACGAAAACATGAAATATAAGTTTAACCTGCCCCAACTCCCCTGAAATGCTTCTGAGTACGTCCCTAGTGCTTCGAAATCCCAAACGAATACACGTTATCCAGAGATGAAGCTTGGAAGCTGCAACCTGCGTGAGTGGCGCTACACACCACCTCGGATTTCGTATGAAAATGTTGTAGCCTGACCCTGGTTAGCTCAGCCTCGTACAACTTCATTTACGTGCATGGTTTGCTCGCTCGGGAACGACGCTAATCCGCAGGATTCAAATGAGAGCCAGTGCTCAAAGAGTGCCCTGCTAAAACAAGTCAGCAGAGTCAGTTACACGCCAGGACACTGCTTACGAATCCGTGATCTTTGCTTTGTGCGAATTCCCTAACTCAGCTTAATCCACTGTGAAAGTTATTAGTGGGATTGAATAAACGCATTTGTTATCTAAACTTGCGTGGCAGCGTTCAGCGCCTCACCAGTTGACTGCGCGTCTGAAAACCGAGCGGAACTGGCGAAAACACTTAGACGGCCTGCGGTGCACGAAAAAGCCGTGCCATCTTAGTAGCGGCGCTTACCATTGCAGTTTTGCCGGGATGGAAGTCCTTACGGTTCAAATTGGCCAACCACTGGCGACGTCGATCTTCATTCTGCTTTCCGTTCGGGAAGCGATGCATGGAAAATGGCACCAAGCATGGGCAGTCCATGTGAGTCAGTGGGGCATGCTCAGAGCACACAGCGTGGTTCCATACTTTGATATCGCCACTGCAGTTTTTGCAAGCTACCACAGAACAGGTTTTGCCGGCTGGACGCGGTTTACGCGTCGTGTCACGGTCACCCATCGCGCAGAACGGCAGCAGGCGCGGTGCCGACGTACATACGCGAGGCACGCGAGGGAGGCGAATGAAGGTCGGGCATGGCGGCACGGAGAGCGCGCCGACTGGTGTCGGCTCGAGTAACTACGCTTCAAACAGGCGCCAAATTACAGCCGCCATCGGTGACCTTCTCTTACCGAGATGCCGAGCCATTGTAACGGGCGTTTACAAGCATTCACAAAGGCCGTTGCTGGGGAGAAGGGCACAGTAGAATCTATTGTGGCATTGAACTGTCCTGCTGTGGTAATCATGAAGTGAAGTAAACGGAAGAAAAGGAAACAAAAACCGAAGGTTGGTCTGGTGGCGCCTACGCACAGCTGCTTAAAAGCGTCTATATGTAGAGCCCTGCGCGGATAGCTGTTTGATCACCCGCATTTGAACCGCATCCGCAATGTTCTTAAATTATTGTGCCCTCATCTGATCCGCATCCGACCCCGAACCGCATCCGACAAATTCGGAATCGCACTACCCGCAATTCGCGCATTCATTTTACATTGTAACATCACACTTGAATAATAATTAAAAAAACTGTAGCTTTAAAAGTTGTTTGCTTTTCCTTGTACAAATAAATATTCGAGTTACAACGCGGTGGAAGTCATTTTATTCCATTCTCTTTCATCAAATTCATATCATAAGCGATCATCCTTCCAGAGACACTTCGCGTCGCTGGAAAGATTATCGCAGTTATGATAGCGTCCTGGGAGTCTGCGATACTGTGCCCAGAAGATGCGCTCGCAAGGAAGCATTTTTTTAATTTTATCTTTTTTTATTTTCGCTTTGTAATAGTTATTTTAAGCAGATACGTGTTTTCTAAACATGAAAATTAAGAAAGGACAAACAGGTAGCATGCCGTTATTTTATATAGGTCAGACGATACGAAAAGTGGGAGGGGAAAGGCGGTCATTTACCTCGGCGAAATACTCGTATATAGGAGATAAGACGCGCCTACGCCACTAGGGAAATATCGCAATATTCAATAATGGGGTCACGGATGACAATCCGTGAGGCGAGGATAACTGAAGAAACTAAATGTTTAATGGGGCGAACTTGTGCCCAAAAACAAAATGGAAGTAAGTTAGATAACAGTAGAGCGTCGCAGGCGTCGATGGCGGCGTAACAGCAGGATCGTACGCTGGGGCGAGACTGGCTCCGGCTTGCCACGCGGAGCTCCTTTTGTACACGCGTGGGCTTCTGGAATAATCAGCGTAGAAGCTTCGGCGTGTAGAACATTCTGACCTCGAATTAGCAACACGGTTCTCGAATTTACCAGAACATCACATTAGATGTCAAAAATGCGTACCCGCGGCCAGGAATCGAACCCGGGTTTTCTGCGTGGAGGGATAGCGCAATAACCGTTATGCCACGGCCGCGCTGCCTACTTGGCTGCTGCGCGCGCGGCAATAGCAACATCTATCGGTTTTAGTTTTCAGCATGAACCCGCGACCACGTGCTCAAAGCCACATACTTTGCAGACGCTCGCCATTTGTCGACAAAAAAAAAGATAAAACACACACGTGCAGGTTTCACTTGTCGAGGGTGCCGTGTAGAAACAGAATGTCGTCAGCGATGAACGGTCTTAGCCTGGTTCGCATCTCTTGAAAAACAAGGCCCGCTAACGAGAAGTCCCTCTCTGTTGGTGGACATGGCTCCCAGCGATTCCCGTGGATACAGGGACTTTAAAAGTGTCTGCTGCCGAAAATGGGCCAGAGTTTCTCACCGGAAATCTCCGAAAGATATCTATAACCCTTGGTTCAAATAAAACTTTCAGCCTTTCCACTGTGGTGAAAAAGGAAGAGCAGCGGAGCTGTTCTGTGTGCCGCCATCTATGAGCGACGGCGGCAACCCGAAACCGGCAAGCCGATTTTCTTTTTGCCGCCGTCGCTTATAGATGGCGGTAGCTGTCCAGAGGGTTGTGTCGACATTTATCTGTCCACGGGCACGAAACTGGGGAAACAAGCCCTTAACAGCTTAGCTGTAAAACTTAGTTGTCTAATTTTGGCATTTGATCTCAGAACAGCTAATGGTACATTCTGGCGGAACCTGCACATTCGGTGATGTGCTAATATTTTTGTGCCTGTGATACATTCTGTAATTTGATAGCGCTTCCTGGGAATTGTTTTATTTATCGAGTACAGATTGTTTTAAAAGTGAGCCGTGAAAGCTACACGAATGCGGTCCGTGCAAGTGAGTTATACGTCCAGGCGTACATTATGTTCAAGAGAGAATGCAACAAAAAGATGAATATTTACAAAAAATTCACGAATTAATTATATAGTTAGACGTTTTAGGTCACATGTTTATTTTGAAAACATGGAGGCAATCGATGTTAAAGGGATTGTCCGGTCGAAACCGGAAGTACTTAAGTTCTTGCGCTCGTTACGTCGAGGGAGCCTTCATGTAAACAAACGTCATTTTTATTTTCATATATGACCTCCCGTTATTAATTAAATCTTTCATAAGCCTATGTACGAAACTGCACCCCGAATTTCTCCAGTGTCAATGGCTGACATCCGTAGGTGCTGCGTGACGTCACAAAACGCAAACGTTTGTCGGATGGTCGGGATAACAAGCGTTGGTCGATGGATGTCTTGTATTTTGTTTCGAATTATGGAGTCTCCTAGGTTGTACCCTACTTACATACGGTTCTTTTAATGCAGTTCCCAAGCATGTGCAAAAAAAGTCACGCCTTTTAGCAGGAAATTATTCCCAGACAGCCATAAGCTTCGAGCAAACGTATGCCGTTTCGCGCAAACACAACTGCGACGGCCACCGATCGAATTAAGGCGCTTGCAAAGCAAAGGATGCAGATTTCGCTTCTGAAGCGACACCTAAGTACACGAAGCGGCATCTGGGTACGCATGTCAGCGGATCCACTGGATCGGTGATGAGGCTGCGGGTCGTTCCCTCAGAGGCGATGTCCGCGGGTCGAAGACAAACGGCGAATCTATCAAATGCATGTCGTCACTTGACTTGGACGAGCTTGGTGAATCGTAGTCACGCTCCATTTTCACACGCGGGTCAAACAGAATCGGGCTGCACGCGTGCTAAATACAACTTCTGGTATCGTTTCCAGATGGCCTAACTGTTGGTTTCGGTTTCGCTGCATAATCAAATTGATTAATCCGATTTGGGCGAGGTGTGGATGGACGTAGTTTAATATCGTTGGCACAGCATCACACCTCAGCTTACGAGCCTTCTGTCCGCTTAGAACTCAGCTCGTAGCTCTCTTCTGTGAGATGATTGCTGCATAAGCGGCATCTCGATCTTGACGGGAACCTAGTTCCTACGCACGGCGACGATCCACTTCGCTCGTCACTGCACGTCTCGCGGAAAGGTGTGGAACGTCACGTCTTGGCTCGCATGCTGTCCGGTGGTTGTGGCACCCAACAGCGCAACAAAAATCTCACCCAACCACGAAACAAGTCGAGCACAACAACAAAAACGAAGCACGCTGAGGCAGACAAAAATGCTCGCTTTGTGTTTTGTGACGTCACAGCTTCAATGTTGCCAACGAAAGAAGCGTTTACGCTAGAATGCGACTGGAGCAGCATAAATTCAATTACTCACGCAGAGGGGCATATAAAATTCAGATTTTGCAAGTACGATCCATCTCGGGGCAATAACAATGATATTCAATTGTTTTCTCGAATACAAAATTTGACCGGACAATCCCTTTAAAGGCCAAGCAGTTCTTTTTCTTTCCTTTTTTCTAGATTGATCACGCAGTTGGAGTTATTCAACAGTCAAATGTTGTTCTGGAAATATGTCGATACCGAAACCCTCCCGCGTCAAACGGAGGCTGTGAAGGCGATTTTTGCAAAGGTCGCTACTCTGAGTCACATTCCGCGCAGAGCAGGATCTCGGCGTAGTCACTGTATAGGCGTTTTTCGTTTCCTTTTGTTCTCAGTCACGTGAGTTCAGTACCTGGTATGCGGGACGAAAAAAATACTAAAACATTTCAACCTGGAATATGCGAGAAAATGTAGTTGAGGCAAAACAAGGGTGTGTGACAATCACGCATTTTTCGTGAGCAGATTCCAGCCGCGAGGAGATATCGAAACGATGTTTTAACGCATACCAAAAGTGACGACATTCAAGATGCATGGTCTGCGCCCTTGTGGAAAACGGTGATTGGATTAAGCAGGCTGCCTATCACTACTGCCTTCCAGACTCTATCCGTTGCTGACTTATCTGCAGCGAAGGCTAGAAGCGCGAGGCTCAGAGCGTTGACAGCTGCTCCTCTAACGCACGAGAGCTTGTGCCACCGAGACGTGCCCTATGGCAAGGAGCTCGTGCTTGTAGCCTTTCCTGCGGTAGACCATAAGGTGAAATAGAGTATAGCCAAGGCTCAAAGGACGAAGAGCGCCATGACACTGCACTTTCGATGCTGCCCGATTGGCTCCCGCCGATCGTGTAGCGTTGGCCGCGGTAGGCCTTAATGGAATGCGGGCCGTAGTTCTGAGCAGGCGCTGCGACGTCCAGCATTGTGGCGTCCCGACTCCCGAGAATACTTGTATTACGGGTAACAAGGGTTAAAGGAAAGCTGAATCACTTTAAAAAAATTAGAAATATTTAGTTACGATCGGACTTTATCTTTTTGTCCCGTCAATTCAGTTTTCGCGCTTGAACAAAACAAAAAAAAAAAAAACGTATTTTTTTTCTTTTTTATACGCGCAGCGATTGCCGCCGGACATGCGGCGATCCTCTCTGCCGCTTTTTATCTGGCCAGAGTGTCGTGACTTCATTGATGGTTTCCCTGAGGCAGCTTAGTGGCGAGGAAGGAACATCGGACCCCCGCTGATGACGTCACTTTTGCTAGTCTTTTTCTCTCCGCTTTTGCGCTTTCTTATCGTCGGCGTGCCGCAACGGGCGGGTCTACGTCGACATTTTTGATTGGCTGTTACAACGCTCCTACTTCTAAGATCGAAATAAACTTGAGACACATGATTTGTAAGGTGTCCACATGCCAATTGTTTACTGCTTGCCCTAATTCAAGGGCCTCTTCAGCTTCACTTAAAGGCCGACGACCCGACTCGAGATTCTGCAAGGCAGAGGATCCTCCTCGCCATGGGGGAGGAGGAAACAGGCAACGGTGGACAGGGTAGAAGGGGGAGAGGAGGAAGCGAGGGAAAAGTGGAAAGCGCGAACTGGTCGTCGGTATTTAAGCCACAGTCCCGCTGCTCGCTCACACTTCATACAAAAGGCACGGTGACTTCGCAGACATGTAAGACAGAAGCATCTGCGGACAGGTGCCGAGCGTAATTCGAACCATGCTTGCTTCGTACATGTGCATGCTTCGAACATGTTTCCGACCGTTTTATTCATGATCAACGTGAGAGGACCACCTAGCAGGAAAGAAAAGCCCCTCATACAGCGTGTGCAAACTGTCTTTTGTATGACGTATATTGGCGCTGTGATTGCGCCTCCCCACTGTAAAACGCAGCAACGCAATATGCCCTAGCGTAAAACAAAACAACAAAACAAAAAAAAACATTGAAAAATGCGTGCGTTACATGGTAAATGATGTCGGCTTCGGAGCACCCGACGAACACGTATATGCTCGGTCAGCGCCGGTGGTGCACGGAGCGGTGCACGTGACGTGAAAGCCCATTGCGCACGCGCGTGCCCGCGCCGCGCTGCTTCCGCGTCCGCGAGGTGGTGCTGTTTCCTGGTCGACCGAGCGAGCCAACCCGGACCGGCATATTATCCACGTCGGGCTGGCCGGTAATTAGGGCCATGAGTTATGGTGCGGACACCGGCGCCGTGGCCGAGGCCCCCGGGGCGTCGCTTGAGGCGGACACGCGGGGAAGCCCCTAATGGCGCGGCGCATCCATCACCGCGGCGTGTCCAATTTTTGCTCACTGTCTTCATCAGGGGAAGAGGGGCCCGCTGGCTGCCGCTGGAAGCGACATCGTGGCACACACAACGCGCCGGGGCCGCCTGTTCTCTCGGCCGCCGTTAGCGCACGGTCGGCTACATGCCCTGGAAAAAAGACTAGAAGCTCTCATTTTGTGTTTGGTACAGAGTACGTTACGGGTCTCTAATTCTATTCATTTTTTTTTCTCGAGCTTACATTACGTGTAAGGATAAACTGTGGGATAATTTTGGCATCCACGTACAGTGCGCGACACTGTTAGCGCGAACACGACTTCCCCCCCCCCCCCCCCCCCCAATCCGCGCTTTTTCTTACATTACTCAAACAGGACATCGACGGAACCTAAAATTTAGCGCCTTAATTACAACCTTCAATAGGAAATTTTCCTCTATACTACTAGCTTTTATGGCAGTCTTTAAATTTTAAGAGACAAAACAAAAGAGAAACCGGCGACAACTTGTTCCCGTTAACAGTGTGGCGCAGTGTACCTGAATTGTAAACGCTAATTTTGCGGGAAATTGAGTGACATCATGAACATTGCTTCACTGCCTCTCCTTCCTAGTTGCCCTTGTTGTTGGTTGTGTTTCTGTTGGTTTGCTATCTGCAATCAATTAGCCCCGAGAAGTTCGCGTGGCGCCCCCTTACGGCGAACCGGGTGACGTCACGGCGAGGAGAGAATTTTTCCCCGACTCGCCCGTTCGCCCTGTGGAGGCTGTGACGACGCTAGCTGTCGGCGCGCTCGTTTCTATTCAATTTTTTTCGCGTGTTTTTCGTAGGAAGTGTAAATTTTTAAATGTGGCTTTATTGAGGTATGGCCCGTAGCTACAGGCGAAACTTCAACCAACATTTTAAGCATGGTTGACAGGGCAGGCAACGCATGAATCACAGCTGGTATATGAAAATAAAGAAATATGGCCACAATTGCAGGAGCATCACTATAGATTTACATCTCACACAATAAATGCTGCTGATGGTCTGAATGAATTGGCAGGTTATGTATACTATATCTTTTTTTGTATCTCTGTTTATAAACAAGATCGCCGAAGCAGAAAAGCTGCATGCTGCTCGAGCAACATGCTAAATACAGTCTGGGCAATGGGGAGAGAATCACAAGTAAGACAGCCCAAGTGCAGGGGCAAAGTAAAAAAAAAACAAGGAATATTTATTTCTATACATTGCTCGCATTTGACCTTTGCTGGATTCGGATAGTTTTTCAATGGACTACACGGGTGGTATCTGTGGACTTGTTTATATCAACCCTCAAGTAATGTATAACAAACGTAAGCGAAGGTGTCTAGCTCGTTATTAGTCCCTTAAGCCCTAAAATTGAGATTTTACCTAAATCAAATTGTCCTGAAGCTAAAATACCAGAAGCTTTTCTCACGCAGACTGTCACCCTTCGCAGGTTCCACATTTTCTGCTACTAGTGCTGCATCTACCACTGGACAGCCGTTCGAATGCTTGCTTTTACTCCTATTTTCCTCTGTTGTCAGAGAGTCCAGCTGTAGGGAGTCTGGAGGCTAAAGAAGCTTTTGGGTACCTGCAGCAGTGTCTCTTTTAATCTGAAATGACAATTCAAACTAAACGGTGTATTTTCCGAATACTTAAGGCTGGAATAAAGAATGTCAGGAAAAAGTATAAACATTCCAAATTACGGTACTATTGCTGTGCATATTTTGGGCAGTTCAATACATATCATACAGGCAACAGGGGGCAATTCGGCCGTTTTTGCTGCTACCATACAAACTAATTTCCAGTAATTGTACATCTTCTGAGAAATATGCCTGCATACGTGTATAAACTATATACTTAATTCACGAAGAAGCTACATTTATGTAAAACAACCCTGTTCCACGAGCACTTCAATGGCCTTCAGACGCAGGGCCTTTAAAACATCTGCGAACCAGCGCCTGCAGAGTGGCAGCGCAGAGCCGGGGTCGCGAGCTAATTTGCCGACCACCCAAAGGCCCATGATATAAATGCCACTTCAAATGCCTTGAAAGCGGGATGTAATATCGTCCTAAATCATGAACATGCAAGGAACAGAATTCCAGCGTCTGAAACACTTGCGCCACCGCTTCACCGACCCCTCGCAAGATTGCCTTGTGTCGTGTGGACGGACGGGGAGGTTCATCGGAGGAATCGCCTCCGCCGATAGCTTTCGGGATTTGTAACCCAATTTTAAAGGTAAAAGTGACAAGCAGGCTTATAAAATGTACGGAAGCACGTCAATATCGGCCTAACTCAACGTCTTGTACACCGGGTAAACGAGGTCCAGCTCCTCGAACCGGTGCAAAGAAGCGAGCCGGATGCGAGATCGCGGAGCGGAGTCCTCCGCCTGACGTCACGGTACACCTCACCCAATCAAGGCGCGGCGACCGCAGCGACGCTTGTGTTCGCTCTCGGGGCTAATAGCGCAGCGTGATCGAAAAATAAAGGAACGAAAACGGGCAAATAGTACTCGACACGTAAGAGCGCGGTATGCCGTCTACGGTCGAAAGTGGCAGCGACCACCTTTTCAGATGAACGCGACTTCGGAAGATGTAAACCTAAAGTATGGCATAAATTAACGTAAAAAACAGCGTTTCTGCGGGAGGCACGATGATTAATAACGTACGAGCGTTCGTGTTGATCTTCCGTTTCAAAAGAATCGTTCCACTTAGCCAGTTACGGGATGAGATGCCCCAATTTCGGTCCCTGTAAAAGAAAGAGCTGGTGGTACTCATGTTAAAAATTTGGTGCTCTTTTGGCAGTGTTAGACTTAGGGGTCACTGTTCATCAGGCATCGAAGAAGAGTAATACAGAAAAAAAAAGAAAACCAGGGATAATCCTGTACCGCTGAATCATAATCAACACCAACGGTATTTATTAGACAGGTCAAGGTATCTGCGGTACCTACTTGTAAGAATGACTTCCTAAAACGAATATTCAGCTCACAGAATCTACGTTTTGTCTGAGTTTTAAGGAAACTCTTATTTCTGTAAGAACCCCATTCAATGTCACATTGCAGGCACTAGGACAAAGAAACGCCCCAAGCGGCAAGCGCAATCTAACCTCAAAGTGGGCTTCAACGCTCAGCTCAGGTGTTGTGCGCGTGAGCCATCCACGAAATCTTCAGGAGCATAGGAGAAGGGATGCCGACTGGACCCTGACCTTCGTGGGAATGGAGCGTGCTGGTTAAGTTACGGTGTTAGAGGAGAATAACATAAAGGACGAAAACCGGACGACACGTGTCGTCCGGGTTTCGTCCTTTATGCTATTTTCCTCTAACACCGTGACCCTGACCTTCTTTCCAATTATTCGGAACGTTCTAACTTGACAACAGCTCATAGTTGTGACACATCAAAGGTCCACCTAGCACTATAACGCTTTCGCACTCAACATAAGGACCTAATATACGCCCCTCCCAGCCTCAGCGAGGTACTCGACCTCCAAGTTGAAGTACTGATTCATTCCTCGATTAGGGCTCCTTACTTCAGAAGCATTACCATCTCCGATTCACTGACCCTTCGTCTCTCGTACCCGTCATCCGAATGTTTCGGCAAGCCACTTGGAGCTCGCCCCTGAAAGGCGCGGCCGGCCTTTTCTTTCCTCGTGGGCGCCGGTAGAAGTGCACTGGCGGCTTCCTTCCTCGTGGGCGAGTCGTCGCCTAGCGCGGTCTGTCGGCATCTGGCGGACGGGGGCCGCTTCCGGTCGACCGAGAGATCAACCGCGGATTAGCCCCGCCTAGTTTGTCGCCTCTGCGCCAGAGGGCGCCGCCAGATTGAGCGCGACAACGGGCGACTTAATTCCAATCCCATTTGCTCCGCACCGCGCTTGCAGATTGATCGCGGGCTTGCCGCCGCGGGAGGACAGCGCTGACACCGCGGGCATTACTCACGCCGCCTTCCTTCCTTCCTCCTCCTCCCGGCTCGCTCGATGCTCGTTGCCGCTGGGACCGCCGCCGCCCGTCTCTTCGGACAACGCACCATCTTTTGCCGCGGACTTGAAATGGTTCGCAAAATCTTATAAAACGACCATTCTTTGTAAATTGCGCGTAGACTTCACCTCGCGTATACTGCAAAACTTTCTGTCAAGTAACGGGTAAGTCGCAACTGTTTCAGAGCGACCGATAGATGGCGCCAATGTGCCAGTATGCTGTCGCATCGTAAGCCGTTACAAACGGTTGCAACGCTTTCGGTCATCACAATGAAACGTAAATTTGTGAAGCAGCCTCGATTGTGACCGATTCAGTTATGTCTCCATTCAACGAGGTGGTTGCTATGACAACCTGAGGTCCGCAAAACGCGTCTCAGTGGAAGGCAAGGGGTCATAAAAAAGTCGGTCCCACTCAACCGCGAATGTAACCAGCAATAGCCTCTACACGTCACACGTCGGGATGGTTGTTGTCGCGCTTGTTCGTGGGTGAAGAGAAGCAATAATCCCATGTAAGAAAGCCCGATATCAAAGTACGTGACCACGAGTGAGGGATAGGTTCAGCTAGCAATCTTTCCGCACCCAAGGTTTTGGGGTTTTTTGCCAGCTATTTTGCCGTAATTTTATCGGATGGATACAGTAAATTTTGACTTTGAGATTGTCGTAACCGAACTTCTTGAACCAGGCTGTTTTGTGATTTTTATTTGCATAGAGATATGTCTCATTCGTCCCCCCTTTCCCCCGCCCCCTTTTAACTTTCTATAACCCCTTCTGGCCACGAAGGTACAAAAATAGATCCTTTTCAAAAGGCCATCGAGCAACATTGGCAGTCGCCATCGCTTGGACGGGAAACATTCGATTGGATCCGAGTTTTCGCCGAATACTGAAGCAGCACTCGTCATTTGGTACGAACTGAGCCGAATTCACGCCGAACGCTGACGTAATCCTCGTGTCCCATGCACGCTCAAAGTGCGAGTCCACGCAATGGCAGACTAGGGAAATTGGCGCAGCAGCTACTACATGGCACGGACTTTTGAAAATGGCCTATTAAAGTACATAAACGAGTTTAACACTTGCCTCTGTCTTAGAAGACCTCGTTTAGTATGTTATTATCTTTGAATGAGAAAAAACAAAGATAATATTTATGTCTGTCTTAAATTACCAGTAGTTACAATCACCAGTGCTCCAAACTTTTAAGCCCCAAAGGTTGGTATGGGGAAGAGGAAAGTAAGTCTGCGCCATATTGGTGAGTACCCAGACAGTGTAGGGCACGTGTGCACACTCACAGCAGTGTTCACAGTTAGGCACTAGCCACGGGGGGGGGGGCGTAGGGCCCGGACCCTGCCCCCCCCCTTCCGAAATTATCCATTTTGCTGAGGCTCCTCTCCCCCTCCCCTCACACAGCATTTTGTAATAAGCGCCCCCCCCCCCCCCCCCGGAATCAAAATCCTGGCTATGTGCCTGCTCACAGCAATGTGTATTCTCATGTGGCTAATTATGAGGACATCCTATTTGTGAGAAACATTATGTGTCCAGTCGAGCTACAAAATTGTGATAATGCCCACATAATCTAAACAGAACACACCCACTCCCGGTGACAATATTGTTTACGGGAGGAAAGATATAGGTTTCCATTGAAATTCGAAATAAATTTAAACGAGCATACTAGAGATAATAATATTTCGCTCAAAATTTCGGCTTGGTTTTAGAAGCATTTTTTTTTAAATGTCGGTCGAATCAATTTAAACGCTCACCAAAAGTGTTTGCTTTGATTTTCACGAAAGAAAAATATTAATTGAAATACCGATCTTCGAAGACGTTTTTTCGTGCGTTGTGTGTAGGACGCGACGTCGTTGTGCACAGATAGTGGGTGAGGTTGCTTACCAGCAAGTTACTATAGTACCTGCTCCTTCCTTAATCAAGTCGCGCTGCTCATGCGTCGTAAAAAATACACGGTGTTTGCTGCAGACATGATGACAAAATTACCTGCTGCCACACCTTAAGCATCTTCGTAGTTTTTTAGACAAAACCCCGAGACTGGGGGGGGGGGGGGGGAAAGGACAACACAACACAAAGTCTCAAAAAGTATAAAATGTTAAACCTTGACTAGCTTGTTCGCGCCCTAACTTTTTGTTCATCTTCGTAGCACGTTTCCTTCATGCATACGTATGCAAGCCGGTTTTTTAATGACCGATGTAACAAGACCGTAATACAAAAAAAAAAACACGCCCCAGACAGTCCCTGCAGACAGTTTCTTTTTGTATGCTGTATTAACACTGTGTACCCCTGCTTTATGCATTTTCATCCTCAGCGGAAACTGACGCCCCATGCGTGCTAAGCATATAACATCTAGAAATATATACAATAAACACCGTCTTTCTTTTATTTAGTTTTTTTTAATTAATAAAAAAAGGTAATATCACGGGAACCATATGGAAACCAGAGGAAAATTGCGAGCCAAAGTGATTGATTAACTCGACCTTACACGCACGTTTAATTTCTTTAGCGTTTTATACTCCCAAAAAAGAAAGTAATATGTCCGCTGCTCTTTTCCTTTTCTTCACATTTTCACGCTGGGTATGCCTAATTTTGTCTTCAACCCTGGCTCACATTTCCGTGTTTCCGTTAATAAACCCGCTTGTACTAATTATGTGTTTCTACACGAGGGGCCCAGTAAGATGGGAACGGTCCTCAATTATATAGGGCGTATGCTGCATGCCCTCCGAGCTCTATGCTGCAATCCGAGAAGCTATGAAAAATTACCAGATGTGGTGATCGCTTATTCATCACGGCTGCGTAAATGTACTAAATATCGTGTCGACGCGGTACTGAAATTTTAATGCATCGGCACTTCGATGTAATGAATGGAACCAGGCACGTAGCCAGGATTTTGTTTCGGGGATGGGGGGGGGGGGTGTTCGCCCATAACAAAATGCTGTATGAGGGGGAGGGGAGAGGAGGTCCCAGCAAAATGGAAGATTTCGGGGGCGGGGGGCCGGCCCCATAGGCCCCCCCCCCCTCCTGGCTACGTACCTGAATGGAACGCTCGCCTCTAGCGCGTGGTGTCACCTGAGCAATCCGGATTTAAAGCGAGAAAGAGAGCCGAAAATGGTGGCGAGTTTTTATGCGAGTGGGGTGTAAATTATGTTTAAAGTTTTACTCTAATTATTTGCAACTAAAACTACATTTTCGAGAAATTTGGCACTCTGATTGTGAGGAATATCCTGGTGCTGCCGCCATTAATTTATCCGTCTGCTTCAATGAGCACTGATTGGCTTCGGGCGTTGGGATTTATAATTGAAGACGAAGTTAACAAACAGGCGAGCTAGTCTAGGTCAGGCATAATTTAAACCAGAGATGACGGATAAAAACAAAAAAAAGTAGACACACAACACGTGTTAGGTCTGAGATTTGATGAGCGCGTCTCCATTTTGTCATTCGTCGCCTCTAGTTTATGTGAGATTTTTAATGATTATAATACAATCCTCCTGTTGATGTTTACGTTGGAGCTTAAAACGACAAGGCCTTTAATGCGCAAAGAATTTCGGTGTTCGCTATTGTTGCGGTTATTTTGTTTCAATGAACACTCTTATTGTGTTAATTTTTCTTTATACGTTTTATTCAAAAAGATTGAACACCAATTAACATGTCGCATGTTCATGAACATGAACAATGAACAGGATCCAAACACAAGTTCAGCAGGCCGAACGGGTCGCGCGTCTCTTCAACATCAGTTATCCCCCCCCCCCTTTTTCTCCTCTTTTTTTTTCTTCTTTTTTTTTTTGCGGTCAGCCAAAACATTTTTTTTAGCACTGCTGGATATTAGAGTGCATGAAATCAGTATATGGTTGCTTGTAGATTATTTTATTATTTTTGTGCTAGCTTCTTTTGAAAAATTTGGTAGTGGACATTACAAAGAGGCATTAGCATACTTGTACATGACCGCTGAATGGCGAGAGCATGACACTGACACGCTCAAACGCCTTTCCTTTATGCTCAGCCGGAAGCGTTTTAAATGTTCTTGACTATGGCATAGTCAGAGTCGGAATCAAATTTCAGCACCTTTTGGCTCAGCAAATCAGTTCCCATGTTTCATAGCTGCGTTGTTAACTTCTAAAGTAATTCACAAGGCATTCCTGGGTAGTCAGCTAACCTCCATCTTCAGAGAAAACAGAATGAAATAAAGGCGATTTCACGCGAAAGGAAAGTGAACGATCGTTGAAAGGCGGCGGCGTCGGCGACGACCCTGGCGGCTTTATCGCCCGCAGCGCCCCCCTTCGTCCGCTTTGAGCAGCGCGGACAAGAAAGGACGCGGAGGAAAACGACGGTGGCGGCAGCAGCGGCCGCCCAGAAACTGCGCGCGTGATAAATCGCCGGGCTTTCGGAAAGGACTCGCCGAACAGATTAAAGGTTTCTGTTCTCTTCACGGCAGCTTGGAGACGGAGCGACGCTCGCCATTTTTCTTCCGCCACTGGGATCTTCCCCCGCGCAGTTTCTTCTTCGGTCTTTTTTCTTTTGTTTCTTTTTTTTCAGTATCTTTCTGTCTCGCCGCTTTGCGTGACACCCGTGTTTCCGCGATCGTCCGCTAGCGTGTGTGTCGCCGCCGCTCGGGTCCTGCATGGTGATGCTCATCGCACCGACGTAGTGCACCTCGAATAAGGCGCTCCACTTTTTCGTAGTACTTTCTGCCTGCGGTGACACTAAAGGCCGGTTCCCACATTTACGTTGAAGTGCGATTGACAGCCTTGCAACCACTCATAACCACTTACGGCGAGAGGGTACTCTGGCGCCATCTATCGGCTAGCCTTGGGACTCTTCCGATCGGCGTATTTTATAGGCATGATTCTATCACCGTAGCCGTGAAATAGCCTTGGCAATGTTGCGAGAGGCTAGTTCTCTTAGAAAATGCGTACATTTGACCCCTCAAAAACTGGTCGATTTTCAAAGTTTCGATCTAGTTATACGCGGATCGGAAATAGATGGCGTCAGTGTATTTCCTCGTTGTATGCAGTCACAGGCAGTCGTAACGCAGTCGGTCAGGCTCAAACGGAAATGTGTGAACAAGACTCGGCAGCGCCGTTCGCTCCGAAGCACATGTGAAGAGGTTAAACCTTTATTTCGCTGACCCCACCTTCAGGAAGGCAGGTGCGATTTGTACACCTCGTATATGGTAACATTTCCTTCGAGTAATATTTTGTCCTGAAAACAAGGCCTTAAACTATGGCGAAAAAAAAAAGGATATGCGCAAACAAGCTTAAAATAAAATAAAAAATAATTGAGTTGCCGTAAAAAACTTTCCGATGGCCTGTTCCTGATTCTGCGCACGTGACATTCTGTCCTCACACTGGAGATTGGTGCGCCACTTTGCCCTAACTCCTCTTCTTTTTGTTTCTTTTTCAAAGTTTGTAAGTCTCGTGAGGTGTGTGTGTGTGTGGGGGGGGGGGGCGGGTTATGGATGGTCCCGAAGACATTTAGAGCGTTCCCTTGTCCATACTTCCACTTCTATATAGTGACGATTCCGGATACCAGTCATGGTGTCACTAAACTACAAAACCTCTTGACTGATGCTTGGGTTTAAGCTTTTTACCGTTCTGCGACGTATACAAACCAGGCCAGTTTGCCCAGTTCTCAAAATCAGGCAAACCAATCAATTCAAGAGAGTAAGAGCTGGGGTCCTAAACTCGTCAAACACAAAGTTGGAGCCGAAAAGTTCACGGACCGCGCCGATTGGACGTCGGCAAAAAAAAAGCGCCAAGTCATCGTCATGATAGGCCAGTCGGTGCGCTCCGTCAACTTCGGCCCCAACTTTGCGTTTGACGAGTTTAGAGGCCCTGTTCACCAGTGTTGCAATACTCTTTCCAGCGATCATTACATAGGCGAAAAATGCTGAGTCACTGGCCAGTGGACGCCTGCGCGTCGTCTGATACTCCGGTGTAGCGAGCTCTCTGCGCATGCTCATAACGCGTATCACAGCCCAGCGGACAAAGATGGCAGACAGGGGACAGGAGCAGCGCGCACAAAGGCAATTATCAGAATGGTTTATATGTGTTTATTGTCTACATCTGGTATACGTACGGTATATATATATATATATATATATATATATATATATATATATATATATATATATATATATATATATATATATATATATATATATATATATATACATATATATCCTAAAAATATGCTGTTGGTGTGTAAAAAGAAACTCTTTGCAAGAATAAACTCCCTGCTTCGGCGGACGTGAAGGATTGCAAAAACATACTGATTGGAAAGATGATTACATAAACTGAGCTAATTCATTTGTTTAATTTAATTATTAAAATAAACTTTGGGTTCCAATGATTAGCTTGCTAAGCATCATCAAAAACGACTGGACTCAACTCTCTCTGAAAGCTACATGGCAGGGACAGCATTTTCGTCCGTAAAACGCCCAATTTTGACGCGTTTCTAGCTTTCGTTTTTGTTTTTATCGGAGCGCATATTTGCGTTCGCGGTCCTGTCTTAATGGCCGATACGCGCAAAACATGCGCCATACTCCCTCCATCCTACGAGGGAGGCGAAGCGGTGCTTCGCGCAGCGATCACCGGGAGAGCAGGACCGCGGGCGCAAAGATGCGCTCCGATAAGAAATCAAATCCTGTAATTGCGTTCATATATAGCGAATTTTTTTTCAGAACGTCGTAAACTATTGTTTCTGCCTTATATCTTTCTCCAAAGAGTTCATGTAGTGGTTTTCGATGACGCTTAGCAAAGTTTCTCATTGTAAGGATATGTTTATTTTCGCTAATTAAGAAGTTAATAAATACATTTGAGTTAATCATCTTTCTGAATCCTTAAACGCTTGCCAAGGCCGTTAGCTTATTTCCACAAGAAGTATTTTGTTAATCTCGGACAGGTTTTTATTTTGTGATTTTTGGAAAGCTTTCGCAGAAACACACATATATATATATATATATATATATATATATATATATATATATATATATATATATATATATATATATATATATATATATATGTGTGTTGTGTGTGTGTGTGTATGTGTGTGTGTGTGTGTGTGTTATGTGTGTGTGTGTGTGTAATTATGGTCCATACATGCTTATTGAGACAATGCAACAATATTAGCACTTTCAGTGAATACCGCTTAGAATTACTCTATAGCATTCAAAACCTAAAAAAATAACACTCGCTAATTTCTATTTTGTTTTTTTGCGATATGGCAGTTACAAGAAAAAATAACCGGGAAATATGAGCAGTATTCAATCCTATTTTCAACTCGCAGCGAGAACAGGTGGCCACGTGACCTAAAATCGATTATAGGCCGCCAATATTTATCATGACCTCGCGCTGGGGTTGGCAAAGCACAGGGAACGTGCTGAGTCCCTCCCATTGTTAGGTTAAGGTTAATGCCGACATCGCAGCGAATGGGCGCGAACCACTAAACGAATGCATGTAGAGGCACTCGATTGTCACGGGCCCAAGTCGAATGCTCACGCAGTGTCCTGTTTCCACTGAATGAGCACGGGGATCCCAACGCGTGATCACGAAATCCTGGGATGGCATCGTTGACAACGACAACGATGCGATTCCACAATTTTGTTATCAATATTAGCGTAGGAGAGACCGAAGAAAAACGTCCGTTTGTATGATTTAACGCGGCACCAAAAAGTACCTTGGTCAGTGCCAGAGATGGCAGTAATGACATTACTGTAATGAAATTACAGTAATTAAATTACTTTTTGGAGTAATGAGTAATGTAATGAATTACTTCTCTAGGCTAGTAATTTAGTAATGTAATGAATTACTTTCAGGCAGTAATTTCGAGAAAATTACTCATTACTTTTGAAATTACTTTTGTCCTAAATTATAAAATTCGTTTGCAAGCTTTAAAAAAGAGAAAAATTATTTTGCATGGTGAAATGTTGTGAAAGAGCATCAGAGGAAATAATCGACGGCCACCTGAGTGCAAAGCGTCGTACGAAGAGCTGAACAGGCGCACAAAGGAGGGCTGGAATCGCGAAGGAAAAAAGCTTCCGTGTAGACATCGCTGGAAGGCAAAGGCTTACAAACTCCAGGCACGACAGATTCAGGGCGTCGCGTCATCACGACGATGCTATACTTAGTTCATCTCTAAGCTGACAGTGCGGTGGGAGCTGCGAGCTAACCAGAACCAATTAAACACCTCCCTTTAATCACCTGACCCGTCCTTTTTTTCTGCGCGTGGGCATAAACGACAGCGTGGTTACGTGGCAAATGATAGACGTGTGACTGTTCCAACGAGCACGTAGCTTCCACCGCACTGTCAGCTTAGGGGTGAACGGCTTATAGGCTACAAGGCGAAGGACACGTCACCAGTGAGGTCCAACACGTTTTGAAACCTAAGAGGATAGACTAAACAGATCCCCAGCCTTCGTGCTCTTTCGTTAAGCAAGGTCAAACCTTAAGCACCGACAATTATGAACAACCAACGAGCGGATAAATAGTTAATTCAAATTGCCTTGTCAAAGCCCAAGAACGTTTCGTGCGTCCTCGAGCAAAGTAGGTGCAGCTCGCGCTATGCCTCGCTGCCTTCCCTTGCGAAGTTTATTCGGGAATAAGCCTAGAAGGAGATATCTTCCCCCGTTTGTTGGGAAAGAACACAATTTAGGAAGCTCGCGCCATTCCTCAACTGGCGACGCTTCTGCTGAGCAATTATCCAGGCCCTTTGTGGGACAATGCGCAAAAACCTGGGCTCTTCGGGTGTTTGGGAAAAATGCTCCTTGAAAGGATTGACTGAGAATAGGTCAACTATACTCGGCGACAACTTTTCTAGGCAAAGCAGTGGAGGGTACAGGCACGCGTCCCCTCTCCCATTTTGAGCGCTGAATAAAGCCGTGCGCGGGCTTTCCTCCTCTCCCCGGAAATGCCAAGAAAAGTTGTTGCCGAGCATATTAAGTGCTTTTGGGAGAATAGAATTAGATAGCATCTGAGGCGGAAGGGAAACTTTTCACGCGACGACTCCTTGTAAGAACGAGCTGCCATTGCCCGACTTAACAAACTGAAACGGACTACAACTTCTAAATCAGGAGGACGGAAACATATCACCCTTTTAGCAAGAATCTTCTCCGTTGAATGAACAGCGAAACCGGTGGGTCAACTGCCTTTCTGAGTCACATATAAAGAAGCTATTCATCATGTTTAACACTTTTGTCGTGTGCACCAGCAAAACCACTTTTAGTATGGTTCACTTGGGGGCGCATAAGGTTGTTGCGGTGTAAACAGGAAGATCTGAGTTTCGGTACATATGGAACAACTCAGCTATTTGACGTCACATCACTGCGCTGGCGCTGCTGGCGGCACAGCGCATGCGCAGCGCCTCGCTTCTTACGGATCTGGTTCCTGCACACGCGCTGTGGGGGCAAACGAGGGCTTGTTTTGTAGACACTGTGTTGGTATATGCGGTAAAAAAATGAGCACAAATTACTGCCTCAAGGTCTTCAAAAGTAATGTCAAAGTAATTTCATTACTTTTGGAAAGTAATTGTAATGTAATGTCATTACCTTTAGTCTGCGGTAATTTGTAATGTAATTTAATTCCTTTTTTTGCAGTTTTCAGGAAAGTAATTAGTAATGTAATTTAATTACTTTTTGAAAGTAATTTTGCCAACTCTGGACTCAGTGCGTGGCAAGCCAGTATAGGTAGGTAGCTCTCAAAATTTGAGCAGCGCTCCAGGCGAGCAAAATATAATATTGGTAGGTCGCGTTTGGAACATGCGTTTTAGCAGTGCGTCGAGGTCGTCGTGCAAAGCTACTGGCTGACAATAAAATAGACCAACTATTTATCGTAGCCAATCACATTCCGAAATGTCTCCTTGTTTGAGGTATCTCGACTTGGGACAATGCCACCTCTTCTGTAATATATGCTATTTCTGTTCGAACAAAGTTTCCAAAGTAAGTGTTCATCGTTTTTTGTTGTTCTTTTGCATTTGTATAGAGGAAGGGAAGCAGGTGTCATTGTACGATTCTCAGTGCGTACCTACGCACAGAACATATGTTGGGGGCCCAAGCAAGGTACGACGCATCTACAAAGCCGCGAAGACATAACGACGGTAGAAGCAAGCCGAACTATCGTGCCATTCGGTAGTAGCGCGAATGGGAAAATGAGGATAGGTCCAGTTACGAAAAAAAAAAAACATTTGGATCTTATGAGAAGGTTCAAACAAGGCGGACTAAATGAGAATGGGACAAAACGCGCACGGTCAAAATGCGAATGGGACGTTTTAAAAAAACTAGCAAAATGAGAATGCGCCCAGTTGCGCTAAAAACAATTCGGATCTTATGAGAAGGTTCAAACGAGAAGGACCAAAAGAGAATGGGACGAAATGCGCAAGGTTCAAATGGGAAAGGGACGTTTTGAGATACACCCGTCTTTTAAACGCAGTGCCAAATTGAACGCAAATAAAATAAAGACACTCAAATTTAAAGGCGCTGCTGAATGAAACGCCCAATTCCACAAACTGCCGAGGACTTCGCATACTTTCCTGGGAGTATATGGATGTACTACCTCAACAACCGGGGTTCTACTTGGAGAAACCACTTCAATTTGCCAGGGGATTACGTCATAACATACTTGAAGAATCAATGTCGGTCTGTCAACTATTTCCTTGCCGTATACGGACCCGGCCCCAAATCTATATATATGAGCCTATGTCTCGCACAGACATTGCGCAGTCGAAGGGACACGCAACACCAAAACTCTCTTTCTATTAAAACGAAAGTGCTAAGTACCGTATTTTTGAATTATATACCAGAAAAGCAAATTTCGGATGAAAAAAAAAATGCGGCAGAGAAACTTAAGATTGCTAACGTTTAAGAATGCGAAACCATTCCAACACGCAGCGCGTTAATACAAGCAGCGAGTCATGTCTTCCTTTTCCACACGGCGCTTTGGCGGTGACATCACGCTCCCCACTGCGCAGGCGCGGCGAACTCCGCCGGCTTCCCGACAGCTTCCGTAACGAAGCACCTGAGTTACTGGGCTTTTCTTTGTGTTTTATTTCTGAGGCGCGTCCGCTTTGACCTTGAGCGGCCCGCGGGCTTGATGACGTTTTATGATTATCTTTCGGGCACAACGCCGACGCCTTTTCCCGTAATGGGACAAGTGAGGCATTGGCCTTAAAAAGTACTTCCTTAGGTTGTTTGCAACTAGAGCGCCGTCCGCACAAAAAACAAAAAAAGTTTCACACACAGCACGACATGGCGAATGTCTGCTTCATTAGCTCACAAAGAAGATTGTAGCTCTATTAAACATAACATCATTAACACACTTATAAAACCCCAAAACAAATAGAGAGAGAAAAAAATGCCCGTCTAACAGCCTGCGCTATTACCTCGTATTATCCGCACCTGTACAGAATGTTCCAGAAAACAAAACAAAAAAAGTGATTACAGTTTGTTTTTTCCGTAAAAATAAAATTATTATTGCCGAACGCTCATTCTCTACCCAAATGTAGAGTTGGCGGTCCGAACAAGATGACAAAGTCTCAGAAGAATCCGCCATCTGATTAAGAAGTTATGAGTGATTTTATAGAATCTCCAATTGAAAAATGGCGGCCGACATAGCCTTCGATTACATGGAGCTGAAGGGCGCGCTACTAAACACGACCCCTAATTTCCCATTTAAAATTTTTAGAAAATCCCTTAGAACTTTTCAAGAAAATAACGGATAGTTCTTAATATTTGGCACACCGTTTGTCGGAGGTTGAGCGTTCGGCAATGCGTAGTTTAAGTTTTGCAATAAAAAACAAACAAAACAAAACAAAACAAGAAAAGCACACTCTTATTTCTATGTGTGTGTGTTCGTGTGTTTGGGGGGGGAGGGCAAGGTGTACGTAGCCTTTATCACGTAAATTTTTATCATTAAATCATGCAATGTATAGTCCGCGAACCACATGGTCAGGAAAATACCGTATTCAGAAAGCAAAAACAAAATTGGATTTTACACATCATACCCAGCGCGCGTTCCTCGGTCTGATATTAAAAAGTGCGAAAACATCGCAGCAGCCATGACGTTCTATAGTGAATCCACCTCTGCTGCAGCGTTGCGCGATCGTCATAGTGACATCGCCCGACTCGCCAGACTTCGCAAGAGTGTTCGACACGCTGCTGCCAACACATACAAACCCGCGTACACGCACGACACCTTTTCGTTTTCATCGCCAGCCAACTTTTGCGGCCAACACCTCTTCGTTTGTGCCGCCCATTCAACAAACCCACACACACCCAGCCGCACTTCTTCCTGTCGTCGTCGTTACAGCCGCCCGCCAGCTCTCTCCGATATATGGCGGTCACGCCGCCGCGGTAGCTAATCACATCAGACGCGCTTTGGAACCGATCGCGCCCGAAACCACTCTTTCCCTCCCAGCGTGGGCGTTTCTTTTCATAGTTATTATTACTCCGACTTGACACGGGGCGGGAATCGAGCAGCGTGCGTCCGAGAAGTTGGTTCCGAGAGTCGCTCACCAACCGCCCAACGCACCACGCTCCACCGGTCCCCCAATTTCATGGCATTGTTTCGCTTCTGTTCCGGCGCCTGTGTGCTTGGCTTCTTTTCTTTTGTTTTTCTGTCTCGTTCTTTTTGCTCTCGTGGATGTCCTTCTTCCATCGTGATATGAAGGGGAACGGACACGCACGCACTGGCGCCGTGTCCAGCAGCGACCCGCGGGCGCGTGGGGGCTGGACCGGGCACGCTGCGAGGAGAGTGGGGTGAGGCCGTCTCTCCCGAGGTCCGGCCGGCCGCGGACGCCTGGCCCTGGGACGGTGATTTATAGCGGTCATTTGCGGGGGATGACTGATGGCCGCGCGGGGCGAAAGGTATCACGGGGGACACGTGAAGAAGAAGGATAGGTCAGCGCTGGCATTGATCAAAAGGAGCGCTTTTTTTCTTTCCGTTTCTTTTTTTCTCTAGGCAGAGGCTTCTGCCGCCGGACGAAGGGCGAGTAGCACGCTGTCCGTTTTTCTCTGGCCGAATTCTTTTGCCTGGGATCTCTCTCTCTCTCTCTCTCTCTCTCTTTCTCTTTTTTTGTTTATTTGTTTTCCCTTCTTCAAAAGCTGCATTCTGTTTTTTTTTTACGTTTTTGTTTTTGATGTGGCGTTTTTCTCTTTACTCTAGGTGGGATCTAACGCTAAAGTGCGAGGTTCAGCTGCCCGATGCTGTAAACCTAGTTGAAAATAAGGATCAAATCCTTGTGCAATAAACAAGCGGGTGCTCACATGATAGGTAAGGGCACCCTGCGAGCGCAGATGCCGAACAGAAGAAAGGGCGCGCTCCTAATCTCCTAATAGCAACATCTTGTTAAAATAACTTGGGTTCATATCTGAGAGGGCGGGGGCGAGGGGGGGGGTAAAGGAGGGGGGGTTGTTACATAAGATCAGTGGCTACTCTTCACGACCGAAAGACGTGCCTTTTTGTTGGGTCAGTGGGTAACCGAAAAAGGTCGCCACAGAGCGTTCCTCAATGAACAACGCCTCCACCATAGTACAGTTGGGTAGATACGATAGTTATGATCCCTGAAGTTATCCAAATTACGGCCTTGGTGGATTAGGGACGATCCAAAAAGGCTTCATGCTCGCGCAAGAAGATACCATACAAAAGCGGTTCAGAACTGTTCAAAATCCTGAGAGGGATTTCCCCGTGAAATAAAGAGTTCCGAAACACTTTTCTCAATGCCTTTCTTTCTTCTTAGCTTTATGCACGCACTGCAGTGCACATCTAGGTTAAAAGACACTGCGAATGGTCTCCTGACAGTATTTATAATTTTTCAAGATCAAGGAAGGGGCAAGATCCAGACGCTTCACCTCATGAGGTTTCTGCTCACGTTTCGTGGCCACACCTGGAGTGCGCTAACATGGGCTTGCTTGTAAACACCACTTTGGCGTATACGCCATTTCAATGTGTAGAAACTTACAGCCAAGCGTGGAATCTAGACAACAACAGCACGAAAATAGCAGCTGGGGATCTAGCGCTAGGTTTATTAGTTTGCTGCGAAGCGACAAACACGAGCGTAGAGGGCCGTGAAAAATGTACACCACTGGGCTGTGCCTTAGCGCGGGTTTGAAGCTCACACACATATACACCACTCCAGTATTTAAGAATCCACAGCCCACCGTGCGATCTCCACAACCCAGCACTCGTATGTTCGTCACTTCGGAAAGCGAGCAAAGCGAATCGTCCCAATCAGGGTCAGCAAAATCGATATCGTTCTCTTGGAGCATTTTTGATTCTAACTACCTTAGAAAAAGCCGGGTTATTAGGGACTTTTAGCGAACCGTTACCGTGTTCCGCGTGCCACATTACCGGAGCCTTTGAAGCATGCTTTGAACTGAGCGTCCCGCGGTAACGGTATCACGTGTACGTAAGTCAACGCAACATTCGTGTCTTGATCGTCTCGTGTCAAGGGCGATTCTCACACATGCGTAGAGTGCGATCAAGTGCGAGTGCGAGAGTGCGAGGTGAGGGAACAGCTGCAT
The DNA here is from genome assembly GCA_037355805.1 of Ixodes ricinus. NCBI lineage: Eukaryota > Metazoa > Arthropoda > Arachnida > Ixodida > Ixodidae > Ixodes > Ixodes ricinus. Next base: position 16,369 of record JAZHYW010060604.1, on the reverse strand, counting down.
CAGCTCCAAGAAAACCGGTTTTTACTAGTGATGGGCCGAACTTTTGCCGAATCAAAAATTCGGCGCCGAATCTTGGGATTCAGCAAAGCCGAACTTTTGCCGAACTTTTCTAAAGACTTCACAAAAATTCGGGTAAAAATACATTGTTATCAGACTTAATGTTGATATTTCGGTTTACTGGTGAAAATAGGTTTCATGTTGTTGTCTTTCTCTCTTAACTTAAATGCAACATGTAATGCATATTGACAGAGTTATTACTAAATAAGGCGAAATTCTACAAGATAATTGTATCGGTGTCGTTTTTGTGTGTTTACTGACAATTTTACAGTGACTTCTTGCAGAAGTGGCATGACAACGAGAGTGGGTAGTAGCGTGCACAGTCATGAATCAAGCTACTAGAGTTTCGGTTTTGAGACCTCACCAGCTGGAGCCTGCAAGTGTGTGTATATTGTTAAAATAAAGGCAATAACACTGCGTTTTTACTTTCTCTGGGAGTCACCGTTTCGTCCGCGAAAACGAATACAACGGTTGCTGAGCCTTTACCAGAAGCGATAACAATATTACGGTAAATATACATGTTTTTCGATTTGAGTCATTTGACGTCAGCTTTACATAAAAGTGCGCGTCCCATATTCGCAACGTCTCGTTTTGAACTTTTAACATGCCGGTTTCTGGTGTTAGGACACACACGGGCGTTTAAGAAGATGGGAAAAGATAGGAATGTTGGATGTGCAAAGTTAACATGATAGTTCTGTGTTTAGTTTTATGCAGATACACGAAAACCGCGAAATAAGGCTAATTAAAACGCATTATTTTGTTTTGGCACAAATTACTTGTGAGCCGAAAACAGGATTGTTGTATAATTGCGAGGAGTGTTTTAAAGAAATTGCCAGCCAATGTTTCAACTACCTCGTTACATCACTGGAAATGTCAAATGAAAATCACGTTATCCACAATGTACCGCGTCATTTGTTACTTTCACAGTAGACTGCGTACATTACTGGTCGATCTTCTACTCTTGAGGCAGAAAATGTTGAAGAAAACCACACTCATCAAGGCTCACAAACGCACAGTTACCGTGTTGCCTACTCCACACCTCCCGCAACCGCTGATTGTAGTATACAGTGTATACGATGGTAACCGCACGATCGCGCGGCGACCATTTGCAATCCATGGCCCTGTCACGTTTTCGCGAATGCGCAAACATTTGCCGAATCTTTTCCGAACTTTCCTTTAAACGTTCGCCATGTGCCTAACTTTGCCGAATCTGAAGTTTGGCAGATTCGGTCCATCACTAATTTGTACCTCAATTTGTTGCAGCCGAAGCAGCTGTTGCCATAGCAACCCTCGCAGTGGCTCGGACTCAACACAGGTGTGTGTGTTAATAGCCTTTGAGGCTATCTCCTTGAACTGGCCACGCTTGATATGAAGCACACATGTCCCGGTGACATCTGGCGTAAGTAGACAGAACCTTTCGTAACGTCACATAAGGGAACGTGCCTGTGTAATACTCTGTCTAAAATCTTTTTTTGTTCCCCCATATGTATGAAACGGAGTGTAGGTCTGATAAGTGCCTTCCCGAAAGCCTTGCCACTGCCCCATCTTGAAAACGTAGACGGCTTATGAAGGCTCGCTAGAAAACCGGATCTCATACGCCTCTGGACAACAAACTCAAGATGTGGGTCGGCAACGTCGCTTGCGCGATTGAGAAATGATGGATCGATGAGAACGGCGGGTGCCGATCTTCGCGACTCGTAATTGCTTGCCACAGTCACGCCTTGTACCTTGACTGCCACGTCGTCTATGGCACACGGCTCTCCCAGAGACGTCGCCGTCGTTTCTCTGGCACTGAACACGGCCGATACACGTGTCTGATCTGGAGAAGCGCCATTGTGTTGCCAATTTTACGAATAATCGCCGAATAACACCCACCTACGCGCAAAGACCGCTTTTTACAGAACGGTGTCCACGGCACGAACATATATGTACCTCTGAGCCTCCTGTCGACCACGACCTGCTATTTGTGTGACGCACAGACCCCACTTACGCTGCCAAAGTCGAGGTCAGTGAACGGTGCGATTTACACGGCGTTTCGTATACGTTCCCCGTACAACCTGCAACTTGCGGCCGCTTACGCGGGAACCTTCGCTGTGATCTGCATAAACGCAAGGACGCCCCTCAGCCGCAGCAAGTAGCGCACGTCGCACAAATTGGCTGCTCTCCGTTCACCCCAAAGCTGAGATGGCGGTGGAAGCTACGTGCTCGCTGGACCACTCCTACGTGTGTATCTTTTACCTCGAGATAACGCCCCCACCATTACCCTCGCGCAGAGAGCGTGGTAGAGTGATAAGAGGGAGGTGGTTGATTGGTCAGGCGAGCGCCTACCCCCATCGCACTGTCAGCTCTTCGGGGTGAACGAAGTAGAGGAACCGAGCGATCTGCCGCCGGGATTATTCAACACCTCGGCGTAATGACTGCCGCGGCCATCGAACGGGGACGAGCGCGTGTGCTCCATTATTCTGCGGGGCCACGCCGTATACATTGCCGCGGTGATTGATGAAGCTCCCTGACGAGCTTCAGAGAGCAAAGAAAAGAAAGGTGATGCATGTTTCAGATGAACGGTGCATGGTCTGGTTCCTTTTAATGTAGTGCATTAAATAAGCGACATCATAGTGGTCGACCAGGCCGCCCATGTGGGTTTACCTCAGTACACTCGCATGGGTATACTGAGCCGCAGTCAAACTGCCCGTTCGTCATGCAGAAGACACGGTGTTCGTTGCAGGCATGACGTCATAATTACCTGCGGACACGCCCCACGCTTGTTCGAAGCATGTTTGTCACATACATATGTGTGCATGTTACATGCCTGCAGAGAGTGTTTGTATCACCATTGTGACCGTCATGCAGGGACGAAACACTCTGCAGAGCGTGCCTACAGACTGCCTTTGTAGGACGTATTAGCAGTGTGACCACGGCTAAAAGGTGCCAACTCATAAGGAGTGTGCAGAAGGGAAATATGTACAAAGTTGGTACATCGCAGGAATGCTAAACGCGTGTCTAAGGGCAAGGGCTAGAACGTAACAAACATATAAAAGACAAAACATTTTCTTTTACGAGTTGACGTACGTTTGTATTTGAAACACAAGTTAAAAATGAACATAAAATTGTTCAAAATGCACGCGAAGAGTACCATCATAAAAAGACAAGCTCCAGAGCTTTGTGCGGTTTCGTTATTTCTCCCTTTGATGAGTGGCACAATGCAACCGTGTGACTACGGCCGTCATCTCCAAAACGGCGACCACATTAATGATTTCTTCTTTTACCTCTGTCGATGGAACAGACTATTTTATTTGGAATGTCAAATTTTTTCTTCTTCTTCGTTGCGACGTAGTGCTTGCAAGGTATACTACAAAACGGCTGCAAAGCTATGAGCCGATGAAACACTGCACTGCGAAGACAATCCGTTTTGCACAAAAGCTTCAGGTACTAAACTCGGGCTTTGATTGGCCCGCTCGAGCCTGCTCATGGAATGAAAGTGACGCATTCACAGACATGCAGTGTCAATGCCACCTGGAAGACAAGACCTCCTCTTAGTGGATCTCCACATTGTCATTTAGGTCGCGTCAGCGCCATTGCGACTGCGACTGCGCAGTGCGAGCGCGCGCGCGCGCACACACACACACACACACACACACACACACACACACACACACACACACACACACACACACACACACACACACACACACACACACACACACACACACACACACACACACACACACACACACACACACACACACACACACACAGACACACACAGACAGCAGACAGACAGTCACAGGGATGAGACTAGCACTCAAAGCCTTTGCCAATTCAGGACGCTAGCATACTATTTTAGTTCCTCACTTGAGGCAATTAGCAGAAAACTTAGAAATCTAGATAAGTAGCTACCCCTCTGGCTCTGGAAAGAAAAGAACATAAACAAATTGATTACAAAGCCTTACTTCATGGGCAAAGTGTAATTAAAGCCCGGGCCGTCTTGACAGCCATCAACAAAAATTCTTTTATCAAGTTCTTTTCTTCTTCTTCTTCTTTTTTCTTTTTTTGTACAAGCTTCAGTTTTTGTTTTGAAGCCCTAGACAATTTCGGTCGAGTGAGAAAAGCTACTGTTGAGGCTGATTTGCTTTTCTTGTTATTACATGCTTGTGAAGAGCTCTTGACTCGAGCGAACGTTATCTGTGAATCTCCTCTTCGGCATAAAGAACGTCACTCTCAGCGCAGTCAAGACTCCGGATTATTTTCAATCCGATGGCGACAGAAGATAATAAAACACGCTCGTTTTCTTTTATCATTTGTCTTTTTCCTATGTAGATCGGGTAGATACCTCGGCAAATTTCGAAGCGTATAAGAGACGCGCGCAGAACTCTGTACAATCTCCGCATCTTTGCCTCTGGGCGAAACCGCTTACACGGCCGTCTCAATTTTCGAAACATTATGCATCCACAGTGCAGCCACTTGGGCAACAACCGTGTCATATTGCTTCGCAAAGGAGAGCGATCCAATCTCCGCTTTAATCCCGCCTAAGTCGCCTCGCTCGAGTCCTCCCGGCCATACCAGCTCCTCTGCACAAGCCATCCACTCCGCACGTGCACGCGTATGTAAACCCCGAACGTGATCCCAGGGATTTACGCGAGCTAGTTCATATCCCTCCATCTCATAATCCGTCCAGTATCTCTCCCTCGCCCCATGTCGTTTCTTTTTCGAAAAAAAATATACAAATATATATATTCCGCTATCCTGCCGCCTGAATTTTGTCATCTATATCACATTCTTTTCTTAGGGATATTCCGTACCAGCGTTCAGACGAGCCCAGACATTTGTAGTGGCTGCGCTGCGCTGCGCTGCGTCACGTTTCATTACGGTGCCTGTTACGCGTTTTTAGCTAGTTTTAGGGAACCATTTTCGCACGTCCGATACGGTACGATAGGCGCTCCGGTACGAACTGCGCATGCGCTACCGCAGTATACTCGCACATGCGCAGTGCGTACCGGACGGCCCCCCGTACCGTATCGAATGTCCAGAAATGGTTCCCTAAAACTCCCTTTAGACTGGTGTGTTTCCCTGTTCTATACGCTGCCCGTGCACGCATCGAGATTGGTCCCGAAGGGGCAACCAATTATGTGATGGGAACCGGTGTGTCATGCTGTCGGAGGTCGCGATCCTGGCGGTTGGTCGGAGAAATGCTGGCGAAAAGGCGAGCTTACGCTAGGGTTGCTGTCTTCGCGGTGTCCTACGTCGTGTCTGTCTTGGTTTCCATCGACTGTCCGCATACTTAGGTGTAATTCAATTACAGTTATTGAATTACTGTAATTTAATTAATTTCCCTGGTAATTTGTAATTGTAATCAATTACTTTTGGTTAAAAGGTATTGTAATTGTAATTTAATTACTTGCTAGCGTTAGTCATTGCAAAATTTCAGGCACAATTACAATTACTTTTGCAAGATTTTGCGGCGCCGGCGCTTTTCTCCCCTGACCACGGAGACGACAGTACAGCCAAAGCGACAGGGGAGAGAGTGTATCCCAACCTGCTCAAAAGGAGGGAAAGGGGGAATGGGAAAGAGAGGCTGGGATAGAACGGAATGAAGGGTTTTGTAGACTGTAAAACGATTTAATGAAAAATTTGAGAAATAATTTGATAAATGAGGGCTACATTCGCGTCCGTTTTCGTTCCTGATCGTAGTTGAATCTGTCTCTTCGTCTCGTTCGCTTCGTGTTGCTCGTGTTTCTAGGGGTCTTTCTTATTTCTCATTCCCATCCGGGGGCATCGGGAGTCGAAGTCGAGCTGGTTGGGCTCCGATCACATCATCCGGTCGAGGCGGGGAGGTTCGAGGTTCTCCTTACGCGTCTTCGCCGCTAGCATATTCGCTTACATATTTCAGTCAAGGTTGGGGATTTTTATTGTCCATGAAATCATTCTCTTTTCTTTATGAGTTTTTCACGTCCCCCTCCTCTATCTCGTCTGTTGGTACCAGTAACAGTAAGTAGTGCTACTCTAACATCGAGGCGAAGAAGCAGCAGGTGTCGTTAACACGACTCACCCTGCCTTACTTCCAACCGTTGTTGCCACACTGCTCTTCCCTCTCCCAATCCTCGTCTACCTTTTTGTATAAATTTTCATTATTTAGTGTTTGCTCTAACCCCTAACCCTTTCAACCGTTTGTCAACCTGATTGGACGAGATTCCGAAACTTTACAAACCGCGGCTTTAGACTGTAGGGAGTTTGTTTGTTACATTTGTTTTTCGTTGAAGCCTTTTTTTCTTTTATATAGAGGGCTTCTCACGCACGTGCGTGGCTTGCACTTTGTTTTTACACCTCTATCGTGACCCTCCACGCGTTGTCCTCTCGTCCTGGCCTGTATAACCGTCCCGAGGCCCGCAGTGTCGCTTTGCATTGAGAACCTGCAATTGTTTATCTACAATGGAAAAGGAAAGGCTGCCGTGGCCTTCTTACGAAAAAATTCTTTGCACAGATTAGCAGCAATGGAAAAAATATAATCGTGAGGTGCAAACTCTGCGCACCGTCTCTGAAAACATATTCAACAAACAGAAAGGCGACCTCCAATTTGCGGAAACATTTGCAGGTAGGCAACTTTCTTGTCACTTTCAATAATACTTACAGTTATAAAAAAATAATAATGGCTCGTCTATATCTTCCAGCTGAAACACGCTGAAGTAATTCATGAAATCGAGGCGTCCAAGAGGCCGGAGTTTTGGAATAATTCGCGGGTTCTAATTTTCGCGACGCGGTGGAAATGCAATATAGATTCCGATGTGTTTATATTTTACCGGAATTGTTCGCGGGACCTATTTCTCGCGAATTGTAGGCGATTCGCGAAATTCGCGAAAATGAAGTCGTTTACAGTATATCATGAACTTTTCGAGTTGGTTCTTGCCATGCTAAATTCAAATCGGTCTTCTTTTTGAGACGCGTGACATCGATACAATCATTGCTATCCTAATGATTAGCTACATGACAATCCTAAATTTATTACCTATTTCAGGAGCTTTTTGGGTGTTACCGTGCACTGGATTAACCCAGAATCCCTGGCAAGAGAGTTGCTGCTATTGGGACACTAGTTTTATGGAAGCGACCACAGTTCGCGTGCTACGGTTACCCACATCCGGCATATTACGCGTCACAGACAGAGAGAGGCAGCAAATCATTGTGGCTGAAATGTTTTCGTAAGTTGTCGTATTCTTTAAATGATTGACGTCGTTTACAAGTTTCTCTTATCAGCCATTTTTACGCGAGTTTTATTATACCAGTACTGTCGCATATTTGTTTCCTTGTATTATTTTCAAGTTTATTTTTGTTGGTGTGACTTGGATACCATTTGCATAAGCACTAAGGAGACTCACCTGGCACCTGTGAATTTTGTCACCATTGATTCGGGAGCCCCGATTCGGTTCTTATAAATTTCCGAGCCATTATTATTTCCACTCAATGTACATAATTTACAATAACATGAAACGTTTGTAGGTGTATGTGGTGGTATTAGCGCGTGTCGATTGTAGTTTGATATAACACTAATAAAATATTCAGATATGACTGTAATTGTCGCATTTTTATTTGCCTGGCTAACAAAAGTGTGTCAATCCAATTTTGCTTAGCGATCGGGCGTCTTGGAGTATATAAAATAATTTATTTTTATTTATTGAGAATATAAGAACGCAAAAGTTCATTACTCCAAACTGTTAAGTTCTATAATTCATTTAACAAATTTCATAAAAGGAAAGTACAATACGTGATATTTATACAGCGGCCATATAACTCGTTTAAAGTTATATGGCCCAAGGTGGGTAACTCTCAGAAATAAGTAATTGTAAAGTAATTGCATTACTTTTTAACAGTAATTTGTAATTGCAATGAATTACTTTCGCGTAGTAGTAATTGTAATTGTAGTTAAACTACTTTTGGAGCAAAGTAATTGTAATTGTAATTAAATTACATTTTAAAAGTAATTTACCCAAGTGTATGACTGTCCGGCTGCAGGACGAACTGCAGCAGAACAGACGTCTGCCGCGTTCGCCTCCGCTGCTCTTCCTCCGCCAGGATCGCGGCAGGCACTTCTATGACGTCATCAGGGAGAAATCGAGGGATCACTTTTGAAGATGCCTTAAGCACATCAGTCGGAGACTCACTCAAGGAATCAAAAATGGTTCCACTACAAGGTACATTGCGCGGTCCTGTGTTGCCATCCCTACCGAAAAGTCCAGTATAACCTTTTCATTATCCAGATTATGGAACCGGAAATTTGTTACTGGAAACCCGAATTCCAGATTGCAGACAAAGGAATAATTTTTGAAAACCTCAAATCCGGATAGAGTCCAGATAAAATCCAGATAGATTTCCGGTTCATAATCCGGATAGCCGAAAAGTTATTCTGGATTTTTCGGTAGGAATGGTACAAAGGGGCCGCGCCATTTGTCTAAATGCAGTCGGTTGTACGTATCATCGAAGGGCGATTCGACACTTGCGTCCGTCCGACTGAGTGCGACTGCTACAGCTTGCGACGCAGCTGTTGCCATGGCGACCCGTACGTCGCAAGCCGTTGCAGTTGCACTCGGTCTCACTCACGCAACTGTGTGAACCAGCTTTAAAGCGCCGTTCACACACTTGCATCCAGTAGGACCGAGATAGACAAGACAGGGGTTTAAACCTCTTGCGACGGCGTAGGACCTGCTCCGCAGCAGCGCATCCGGTCCTACGTCCTGCAAGAGCTTAAAGGGCTTTTTGACTGGTTTTTAGTTTGCACCGAACCTTAAGCGCACTGAACGTAGTAACTTAATGAAACTTTTCTTTTCGCAAAATGCGCTTTATTTTAAAAGTTATAGGCAAATTAGAAATACAAAAACAAGCAAAAAATAACCGCCTTCATGACGTCGGAGGTCCTGGCTTGAGTGGCCGTGAACTAGAGGAGGGACAGTGAGTTCATCGAGAGCTCACGGCTGCCGCACTCCGTGTCGACGGCTCGAGAGGGCGCCCCTAAACCGTGTGTTGGATAGGCTGTATGAAGCGGGCGGCCAGGGCGGCTCGCATTGCATTTGCTGCGCGATTAAAGACTATTTCGGCATAACACTTCATTGGCCACAAACGACAGCAAACACGGGGTAAAGATCAGTACAGAACGGGAGCCACTTCGCGCTGCCATACCGCCAAATGGCCTTTCTACGCTCCGGGACCTTTCTACGCTCGCCGTTCGTCGGCGCCTCATCCCACTAGCCCTTTCTAGTATGCGCCGTTTTTTCCGCCGCTTGGTGGCGGGTATGTCGACGGGTCATTTCTTGTTTCCGTACTTTATAAACTGCATTTGTTTCTTTTCTGATCTAAAATACTGAACAAAAACTACTTTCATACATAATTGAAACGGTTCGCGACACTTATATTTTGTATCTCGACTAAAAAAAAAAGCTTTTAGCGGCTCTGACCAGTAGTAAGGCCAGGACCTAAGACGTCACATTTTGCGTGCTTTCGGTACCGCGGGTCGCCCTCGTCGGTGGAGTAGGTTTCCGCGTCGTCCGGTTAAAATATGACGCACTGATATTTAGTTACTCTCTCCGTGCCTGCTGGCTCGCCCGAACCCCAAGAGACGTGGAAACCGCAAAAAAGGTAGACGCTTAAATATGATTGCAGGGCCCCTTTAAAATGGGCTTATGTCTCTCGGTCCTACTCGGATGCAAGCGTGTGAACGGTGCTTAACGCAGATATCCGAATCAGCTTTCAACCTCATGGAATTTTAGGTATTTTATCGGAGCACTTAAATTAATATTCGGTGAACCCTCTCCATGACAATAAGAAATTAATTGGCGTTGTTGTTTTGAGTGCTCACGAATATGGGTGAACGTATTCGGACAGGCATGCTAATATAATTTATTCTTGCTACAGCTCCGGCAGATTCATTAAATAACAACGACTACGAGTGGATCTTTATAAGCAAATGTAAGGTTTCCTTGTTGTTTCTAGTGGAAGACGCACATTTGAATGCTGTAGCTTGTGTAAATTTAGCTTGACTTTGTTTTATATTTTATTTTTGCTTGCTTAATAACCTTTGAATGATTAAGAAGGTAACAATCTAAATTTCAGTCGATTATTGGCAACCGCTGCCAGCGGTCACGAAAATTAAATTTTCAGTCTTTGCGCAAAGCTTTCTTATCTTCTCTTTTTATTATTGAGATACTACGTTTATTCCAGTAAGGACGTTCACAAAAGTCAATGATCAGTCTTTCGCACATATTCTAAATCACCAAACATAAATCAAAAAAATAAAATCGGCGGATTTCTTGTAAACAAAAACTCAATTACGGTCTCCAACTTTCAAACGTCAGCAAATCTGAAACGCGCCGAAAGGATTTTAAGTGTTCACTGCTTAAAAATATACCAGCACGCTTCTGACACTGCAAAATGAGGCAGTGTAGTGACTTGAGACCGATGCCTGATATACTTACTTCGCGTACAAACGCGGTTCGAGTTTCGAATATTTTATCTGATCATTTCATGTCAACGTCAGGCGTTCCACAAGGCTCAAACTTGGGCCCTCGTCTTTTTCTAATTTTTATAAATGATATTGTTTCCGTTGTCAAGAGTCCTAAGATTCTACTATTCGCAGACGACATCAAGGTTTATTTCTCGGTGCGTGGCTTAGACGACCCTTATTATTTTTGTTGTATATCAACGATATTGCTAGCATTGTAGAGCCAGGCGTAGAAATGAAGCTTTTTGCCGACGATTGTTTACTTTATTCGGTAGTCACAAATGTGAATGAGCAAATTAAAATCAATCGTAGCCTTCAGGCCTTGAACATGTGGTGTGAAAAGTGGGACATGGAAATTAACTATACTAAATCCACATTTACTCATATAACTAAAAAAAGAGTGCACTTTGTTTTAGGTATAACATTGGAAATAACTTCTTGAACAATGTAAATAGTTTTAAATATTTAGGAGTGACCATAACCCATGATCTAAACTGGCGAAAACATGTGGAAAACGTGTGCTCTAAGGCTTCAAAGAAATTGTACTTCTTAAGGAAAAAATTGCACAACGCAACAAAGAACGTTAAGTTAATTGCCTACAAAACATTCGTGAGGTCAGTTCTAGAATATGCATCGGCTGTCTGGAGTCCACATCAGAAAGTCTTGAAGTCCAAATTAGAAAGAATTCAAAGATTAGCTGTCCGCTTTGTTTGTGCTAAATATAAATGGACAGATTCGGTTACATCAATGTTAGACTCATGCGACTTAGAGCTACTGGAGACAAGGAGACAAAAACATCGACTGATATTGTTTTTTCAACTCATCCATGGACAAATTAAGATTAATAAGGACAGCTATGTAAAACTACCATGTAAACGAAGTGACCGATTAAATCACAACCTAGCCATTGAGCCGTTCAATGCCCGTGTTGATGTTTTTCGATACTCATTTTTTCCTGATGTGATTGAGTCCTGGAATACATTGCCTAGTTATATTGTTGACAGGGAAAATGTTCGTGAATTTGAGAGCCTACTTGACGTGTACTATTGTTGTGAAAGATGTTAGGTAATGTGTTTTGTTGTTTTTCCCTCTCTGTAATGACCCTGGCAAGGGTTAACAGTATTTATAAATAAATAAATAAATAAATAAATAAATAAAAATAAATAAATTACTAAAACAGGATATTGACCGTGTGTCAGCGTGGTGCTCATCTAATCTATTGTTCCTCAACACACAAAAAATAAAAGTTATTTCTCTGTCCAGAAAGCGCGACTCTGATTGCTTTTCAATATACGCTACCGAATGCGACAATGATTGAGCGTGTGACCACCATGCGTGACCTAGGCGTTATCGTTGATAGCCGTCTTTCATTCAAAGAACACGTTACTTCAATGTTGAGGTACTTCTACGTGTACTGGGGCTGATTTCACGTATGACGCGAAAGTCTTCGGGTTACAGATGTTTGGTACATTTGGTTTGTTCCTTGGTTCAGCCAAGACTTGAATTCAGTTCCGTAGTGTGGAACTCCTTTTCTGTGAATCACTGCAACGAAATCGAAAGAGTTCAGGAGCGTCTGGTTTGAATTGCATACGATGGATACTTTAATCGCCGTTGTTATTATAGTTACGAATCACTACTTAAATATCTTAACTTACGAGAGCTAAGTAAACGGCGTACCATTCGTGATTTGTCGTTTTTACATAAAGTCATCTCTGGTAGAATTGATAGTATTTCACTCTTATCATCTGTGAACTTTCATGTACTCGTTTCGCACTAGTAGACTTCTTTTGCAATTTTACCCAAACACCTCCATACCCATGCCTCGCCAATGTCTAGGATCCAGCACCTTTATAACGAGCTTTCTGTTCCTGATCTTGACATCTACGGAGATACGTTTTTCAAAATGGTGAAGCATTTATAGTGTGAAATGTTGTTTGTGTTTCTAGCATTGTGTTTTCTTTTGATTTTAGCGCTTTGTGTTAACTGTATAGCGTCTTGGTATATGTGTGTATTGTGTTTGTTAATTTTCTGGCTAGTATTGATTAACCTGTGCCTCAACCTGTGCCTGCAACATACAGATGCATCTTTAATGTGATGGTTATTTTGTTTATAGTGTACCAATAAGTAGTCCTTTGTGACCGTTTTTGGACACTACCCAAAATGAAGTATATTATCATTATAAAGTAATAAATGTACGGAGTAAACGGGGGTAGTGCTGTGGGAACAAACGTAGAGTTTGTTCCATGTAAGCGGTTGAACTCACACACGCGTTATCTTTCTGGGGAAGTAACAAAACGACATGGGGAAATCGCGTGCTATGGTTGGTATCGCGTTCATGGTTCCGTTTCCTTAACATAGAAAGATCAATGAACATCACACACAAAATGAAAACAGGAAGCTGAAGTTGCAATTGAAAATCAAACATTTTTGTGAGATACACTCTAAGCAGTTTTTTAGGGGCGAAGCTCCTTAGGGGCCAGCCACGTCCGTATGTCCGTCCGCCGAGGCCGGCGTCGGGTGCTCGTGCTTCGTTGTGAGATCACGTGCTCACGAGCACGTGAGCACATGCTCACGTGCTCGTGAGGGCAAAAAACAAACTGAAAAAAAAAGATGAAAAAAAATTATGAAAAAAGAAAAGAAAAAATAAAGAGTAGGAGGTTCTGAGATGCCATCCCATCTGCTCTGCTTAAAAAAGAAAAGAAGAAAACCACACATTCTCCTACCGCCATGAATGGAAAGGACCGAAAAGCTCGGCATGCAGCGCCTCAGCGTCTACGCAGACAGCAAGCTGCTCCGAGACCAGGGCGCGAGAAGCTGCTGCACAGCGTCAAAAACGCCAAGCGGACCCGGAGTTGAGAGCTCGGGAAGCGGCGGCAAAGCGTCAACGCCGACAGCAAGCAGCAATACCTATGACCAAAATCAGTATCATCAGCACCACCCGAGCTTCGCCCCAATCAACATCATTCACCACGTGGAGATGCGGTCATTTTTTTCGTGTAAGGTGTCAAGGACAGCGTAATGCACGGTCGACGTTAGCCTCCGATGAAAAACACATATGACAAGTGTTTGTAACCGCCTGTCCTTTTGTTTCTAAAAAGCAAATAATACTCGGCTCGTTGTCTCCACTCAAGTGAGGGGCTAAATTCATTTTCGAAGATTTTACACTGTAATATATAAATATTTTAATTGATGTGGACCCCCAATTAAAGAGACAGTCGGCTATCAAACTCTACTTATTGTTATATATTGCTTTTGCTTGATAGAAACGACACCGTGTTAGGCTCTTCTGTTATTTCGACGAAAGCTCTTGTGGCGTAATTTGACTGTGTTTTTTGTCAGAACTCCAGTGCATGGAAGGTATAAAAGGCTATATAGTGTATCCCAAAAGCCACGCACATACAGAGATGCCATCTAAAAACCAAACAAAAGCAATGTTATGTGACCACCGCACGCCGCCACCCTTTCTCAACATATGATAAAGAGGTTTGCTGTAGTATATAGGTAATGCGTTAATTTTGATACTTTGATGTAATGTGCATTCAGCTGTCAATACATCAGTGACAGAGTTAGTTGCAAAAATAATTGCTAGGGGCTAAATACAAACACCCTAAGTCAAACAAAATGTAATTGAGTCATGTTGCATAACTCGCAATTTTAAAACCTACGTCTACCTGTAGCCACCCACGCCTTATCCTCTTTATAATAGAGCAGACAATAGTTCTGCACTCCTCCGACAATTGTTTGCTGAAAACAGCCTCTACTCCATTCACCCTCCGGTTAGCCTAGGCTAGGGACCGCTTCTAATTTAATCACCAACCCGCCCATGTTTACCCCTTGACTCACAACGAAACCACAAAGCTTGGGTTACCCCTCATGCTTGAACAACAACAATGATGAAGACGCATGCCACGGCGATGATGAGAAAGTACGAGCAGTCCAGAGCCACCCTATTCCCGCGCATAGAAAATGACCGCGGTTGTGAAATATGTCGTGGTTGTAAGGAAAGCGCCCCACTTAATAGTGGCAAGCGGCAATCTTCCACAGCCCCGCGCGTTAATGTCCGTGCTCGGCTCGTGGCGGTACATGTTTTGGATTGTTTGTGTCACTGAATCCTCCAGCATAGAGAAAGTGGAGTCTGCAGACTGTTGTGGTATATACGCCTTGAGTTGGCGCTTTTTTAGTGGCCCCGAGGGAGCTGTATCTTGGATTGCGGCCTCCCGACGTCGTATATATTGCACTCGTTATTTCCGCCAAACGAGGACATTAACACGGAGACAGCTCAGCGAACAAGGTGTTTATGCGAGCGTAAGACACGAGGCACTACTGGATGGTGGCGAACGGGCGCCATGAGAGAAGTTTATGTTGGGGAGAATATTGTAAAGCGTTCCATGCTACATGGGTTAAACTCTTCCCTATGCTCGTATATCCACCGGAGAATTATTGCGTCGGTTCGTCTTGGTTCTGTTATACTTTCAAAGGAGGGTTTCTCAGTTTGACACTAACCGATCAATTAATACGCTGACCAGTTTGTTTGAGCAGTACGTAATTTCATTTACTCGTTAACGTATTTAAAAATAACGAACCTCAAAATCGAGTATACTTTCCAGATGTGATTATTAGATAAAACACGTCTCCACTGAAAGAGTTATACTGATGTTTATGTTCATGTTTATTTATTGGTGCTCATCAATATCAACATGCCCTCTCGGTGATGCATCACAACACAGACAAAGCAAGATGCTCACAGGCATCAAACACACGAATATTATGCACAAAAATAGCAAATAAGATATTAAAAACAAATATATATTTATATGCACACACACACACACACACACACACACACACATATATATGTATATATATATATATATATATATATATATATATATATATATATATATATATATATATATATATATATATATTGTTTGTAATATTAGTAAGTTTCTAAACTAGTTTCAAGGCATGAACATGTCAATTAAAGGGACGAAATATTATTGTACAAAACTTTCATTCGAGCGACAGGCGAAAGCTGGGAGCGACCACCAACATAAAACAAGTCCGTTGACCTCGGAGAGCAAGAAGATGATATGCAACGGTGATATGAACAATAAAACCTGAACTGAATCAGTTAACAACATTATTTGTGGGCTTTATTTTCATGTTTTATCGTTAATCGTTACTGACTGCGCTAACAAAACAACTTATCCAGTGTTTTTCATTTTGTTTTCTTTATTTTTTTAAGACTACAGATTTTATTTAAAGGAGATTGAAATTACGTGTTACTTATTTTACAACTATAGTTATAGAATATGTAACACGTAATTTAAGTTCTCGAGGACCCCTGACGATTGGTGATCTGTAGATCATCGATCGTCATGGGGTCCTCACCGTACACTAACATGAGTCAGCTTTCCCCGCGAAGACATTGGTCTCTAGGTGTAGGGCGCTTTTTCTTAAAGGAGAGGTGCAACGATATTCAAATGGAATGTTTTTTTTTTCACTTCACACGAGCTTACTGGCACTAGTGGGACTCAAGGATACTCGCACGCAACGCCACTGGCCAAGAAAATCCTTTGTTGAGGTGTAATTTCAAGGACAAAAGCGATCATTTTCATTCAATCTCTCCTTTGCAAAACTTGATGACGCAACTGGGGGATCGCAGTACACCCCAGTGACGATATTTGAATGCGGTTCATAGATTGGACCCGAGTACGGTGTACGCACTCGATTTGGGCTCGCGATAAACGATAGCTCGACGAGCATTCGGGTAATGGCTCGTGTCCATTCGCTGGATGACAATAGCCGAACCCTAACCATGTCTGGAAC
>JAZHYW010060603.1:0-13399 GCA_037355805.1 Ixodes ricinus | reverse complement strand
CCAGTTCACACAGTTGCGTTAAGGCCGGTTCAGACACTTGCGTTTGAGTGCGTTTGACTGCGTTGCGACGAGAACCGAAAGCGAGTCACCGGCACATCTGTGCTTCGTATGAAGCGCGTGGAATCCAATTCCAGGGAATCATCTTGGCACGCGATGCCAGCAGCAGGGATGTCCTGGTGTCTCGCTGCCGCAACGCAGTCAAACGCAGTCAAACGCAGTCAAACGCAACTGTGTGAACCGGGCTTTAGACTGCGTTTGACTGCGTTGCGGCAGCGAGACACCAGGACATCCCTGCTTCTTATATCGCGTGCCAAGAAGATTCCTTGAGTGGATTCCACGCTTACACACGAAGCACAGATCGTGCCGGTGACTCGCTTTCGGTTCTCGCCGCAACGCAGTCAAACGCACTCAAACGCAGAGTCTGTTGAACCGGCCTACAGAAGCTTCGCCCCGAAAAGAATGCGAGCGGAATTTCACGATGTCAACATGGACGGCGCCCCTAGCCACTGGCAACCAGAGCCGTATATTAGGAGAGTTTGGACAATAGGCGGAGCAAAGGCCGCCGCCAGCGCCGAATATTCCTCCACGCTTAGAGCGTAAACTAAACTTGTGACACAGCGTCGACCAATCAGGAGACCTCTACTCCATCTCACAAATGCCTGCAGTGAAGACAAAGGCACAGGCGCGTGAGCCTAGCTCAGCGAAACGCTTTTGTTTGTACGAGACCTCCGTGCATAGGAGGCACTTTCCAAAGCCACGCGCTCGTGCCCACGCCTTTGTCTGCACTGCTAGAACAGCGTCCTGAGACTGGCTGAAAGAAAGCAGTGCAAAGAGTGGGGTGCGCGAGCGTCTTGAGACGCGGAGTCCCGCTCGGCACGGCTCAAATTATACTTCGTTTCACTTTATCTGCGAGCGAAGCCAAAGCTAGAAGCGCGAGACCATCGCTTTTTGCATCTCTCCCAGCTCGCGCGCTCGAGCAAAGCCTGAACGCTCGGAGCTTCCGTGCTCGCGCTTCCAGTTTTGCCTTCGCTCGCACATAAGGTGAAACGAAGTATAGTCGTGTCACAAATTTAGAGCACACGACCATCGCTAGGGGCTGTTTTGCGGCCTGTGGTTGGCCCCGAAATGCTCGCCTATTCAAACCAATGTATGGCCAAACTCTCTCAATAAACGGCTCTGCTGGCAACTGAAGGGGCTTTACTGGCAACAAAGACTGACAGATCGCCACGATAAGCGGCCGCCGAAATGAAAAAGGTGGAGCGGCAGACAACGGAGGAGAGGAGAGCCACGTGAGTGGCGCCCCGCTGCGGCAAGACGCCGGAACACACTTCTCCCGAGCGAACAAGTGTGTGTCGGGTCCTCGCCGCTGAAAACGCTGTGCGCTGACTTCCAGGTTTCCCGAGAAATGGCTCTTTGGAGTACTGCGCTACCAGAGGCCAGATTCACGAAACGATCTTATGCCAAAAATGCGCGTAAGACAAAACTTAAGAAGAAATTCGAATTCACGAAACTGAATTTTCGTAAGTTTTGCGCAGGTTACGACAAAATCCTACGACAGCTTCAAAGCTGTCTTACGCACTTCTTACGATCAAATCAGCAAGGCCGACAGCGTCAGCTCAGTTGTTGGTCGTGACGACCAACGGACGTTTATTTTTTTACGTCCGCTTCTCACGCGTCCCGACTTCAAGCAACAAGAAAAAAGTACTTGAAACAGACCACGACGAACAAGAACGCTGGATCCACAAACACCCGGGTAAAGCTCCAACGGCCACGATTCCACCGACCACAAGCGAGCTCGGCAGATAGACCTAGCAAGCACTCCGACTCGGCGCAGCGGTGCTCCGACGGTCCTTGGCCAAGACCGTCTGCACACGACCGGCTGGCGTGCTGAATGGAATATGCCCGCGCGACCCTTGTGAACCCTTCCGTGTTAGAGTTTGATCGCTGACCTCAATTTTAGATTAATTGGTCAATCTCTTCCTCTTGTCGTCTCCTTGTTTTCCGAGGCAGCGGTGACGAACGTTGTCGTCGAAAGGGACTTTCATCGATTCTATCTCTTTGTTTTGTGTGATATAGAGCTCAAATAAACGCCGTATGGATTACCTTCGCAACACGGTATGTACACTTTGTTATTAGTATTCCATTTTTTACTCTGACACGACTGCACCTCACTGTCGATCGCTATGACAGTTCGTGGATCGCGATGCCGGTCCAACCTTTCTTTGCCGGGTGTCAGGTCAGCATCGAGTTGCAATCGTAAAGGATCGGTCCCGAAGCGCTTATCAATTCGCGGTCCAACAGCGCGAATCCATCACTTCGATCAAACGCGCGCGTCCGCTCCGAGTGTGAACAGGTATTACGTGGCTCTTGCGGAGACTCTCGTAGTTCAAATGTATCTTTTTTAACGTCGGCTCGCTCCTGCATCTCCGAGGCCGCGAAAACGCCGCGGCAATTTGTTTCCATCTACGTCTCTTTGCAAACGACTGACACGGGTGGTCTTTTAACAACGATGGCAGTTGTGTTGACTTCGTAGCGATCAAGTTCGTAGCAGTCAACGGAGGCGGTTACGCATCCCGGCCTCGGCATTCGGGGGTGTTTAAATCGTGTTAGCGTCGACATATCACTGCACGGACACGAACCCCAGACAAGCGGTGACAAAAAGGCCGCCTTTGTTTGCTATGAAAAATCCGCGTGCTCCGAACGGCTCCAAACCATGCCGAGCTCTCCGAATGGTTGTTCGTGCTGCCGAAGACGCCGTCGCCACAGCACCGGTAAGTTCTAGTTTTTCCGCACGAGAACGTCGCTTTCCTCCTCTCACTGAAGAACGCGTTCGGAAATACCGACTTTCCTCTTCTTACGATGTTCCTAACTACGAACTTCTTAGCTAAGTTGTCGCAAACTAAGAAGCTCTTCCTGAATCTGGCCTGATTCTCCCGCTTCAAATCTGCAACCGGGCACTCCATCGCTCCGTCGTCGAACTGCCAGGCTTTGAGTATGAGAGAAGCGCGTGGCGTCACCTATATCGGGCACATTTGACGCTCGAGCCCCCCCCCCCTCCCCCGCGGTCACGGTATCACCCTGGCGCGCCGCTTAAGCAATAGCTGGCGTTTCAAAGGTCTTCAGTGCTGTACGCGAAACACGGTAACGGCTTTGCTAAAGTCCCCGATAACTACCGTTCGCGCATTAAGCCCGTAAAAGTATTAGCGAGTTTTAGAATGGCGAGCCGAAAGATTTACGTACGGCAAAATGAATTGCTCGTCGCCACTGCGCGTGTGCCGATGCCCAAACCGCGTTTCCGGACTGGCGCGCTCGACAACTCTATTTGTTTGCGCACGCAGAGCTCTTCGGTACGCGGTCCAGGAACTGGCGGTCAACTTCTAAATCTTTGGTGTGCAGTTTTGTTTCGCCACTACGTGAATCGCACCCTGACACCATTTCGTGAGGCACTGAATATACTTGAGGTTAGGTGATACATGCGCATTAAGATTATTTCAACGAATAAAACGGCCCGTTGACTGCGAAGCCGGGTCTGTGATGAAATTTCTGGAATACGACAAATGTAAGAAGGAAGACCATAACACAACCACTGACAGAGTTTAGAAATTTGAAAAAAGCAAGGAGCCAAGGAATGGTGCGGAAACAGGTTCGAATGTTTGATGAAAGGCCATACAGTGTTTTTGACGCACTGCGAACCAGTAAGCACGCCGCGGTCAGGGAAATATAAGAGGTAAAAAAAGAAAACAAAAATAACCAACGTTTTACGATTTCTTTTTAGTTTGCAACCCAAGTCCACGCCAGAAGTTTCAAAATCGTTATCACTCCGTGAAACTGCTACAAATTAATTAAGTAAATTGCTTTCATGATAAACGTCCAAGGCGGTGCCAAGCGGTTTGTGCCACTATATGCCAAACCTGTCAACTTCAAAGGGCATCACGTCAGAGGATAGATTAAGCTATGAAACTTCTTTGAATATAAATATCAATATAAACGTTGCATAAATTTCCTCTTACAGCACGGTACTCAATTGTTTTTCGAACACGCTTCGTACTTGGCGACACTAAGAAATTTTGGAGAAAATTTAACTCCATGATATGTGTCTAGAACTCTAAATTTGATCTCTTATTTTTTTTTTGCTCGTTTTGTTCATGTTTAATTATTACTTCTATTCTGATTAGAGGCAACAGAATATCAGCTCCGTGTTTCGCTAAGAGACTTAAACTTTTAAATGTCCTTCGACGAAGTAATTTTTTTTTACATTTCCATCCCGTGTTTGGAAATAAATTTCTAATATATAATTTTCAGAAGAAAAAAACAACCTCTCAAAACACAAAATGTACGTTAACAGTATAGTTGTACCTCTAAAACCGAAAGAACAAACAAAGAAAAGAAACTGTTTTATACTTAACTTGTTCTGTCAACAAGCCACCCGGGCAGTCTTTAAGGAAGCGCTATTGTACCTAAAAGATAAAAGAAATTAATCGAAATAGTTTGATATGCGAATAAGACATTTGAATTGAATGGCGCTATATCCATCATATTCTTCACGGTGCGAGGAAGAGCCAGTATTGTCGACTCTCAATACAGCCTCGACAATGCGCTATTTGATCCGAACCGAAATTCGCGCACCCTTTTCCATTTAAAAATAGTCGATTATGAAAAACAAATCTTTAAAACAAATACTCATTCTACAAAACGTTTATAACATTTATTACATTGATAAAGTATTTTAATAAATAATTATATATAATAGCAGCCACATTTTAACACTACGAAACAAACAAACATTTAGCGATTATACTCACCATTGGCGTACTTCTCTTTCTGTAACTGAAAGGAAAAAAACAATAATTAATTGCGCAGTACATACAGTTTTCTAGAATAATTACAACAAATAGGAACGTACTAATGAAAGCAGACAAAAATAAAACAAAATGCTAGATTGAGACAAATTTATATTACCGTGGCAATCAACCAGCAAAAAGCAAAATAACAATAATAAAGAACAAGACCAGCACGAAATCAGAGAGCGTAGTTATGCAAATAGCACGATGCAAGGGCTCACCGACGAGCCATATGCTCCCAAATTAATTGACGCACGTCGCTTATCAGCAAAACATCCAACCAAAATTGAATCCGATATGTTTAAGGACCGCCTTTACAAGAAACAACCTCGACGTTAATTATTGCTTCCCTTTTGGTGCAACCGCGCCAGCGCTCTTGCATGTTCCCGTTCTCTTTCAACCGATACAACACGCATTAAGGCAGGACCGCTAACGAGAAGAAACTATGAAACGTTGATATGTATATATTACCACCAACCGGTGCCGCTTTTCACGCGTAAAGTAAGGATATATATATATGTGTGTGTGTGTGTGTGTGTGTGTGTGTGTGTGTGTGTGTGTGTGTGTGTGTGTGTGTGTGTGTGTGCGTGTGTGTGTGTGTGCGTGTGTGTGTGTGTGTGTGTGTGTGTGTAAGCGATCTTTCAGTTATAAGCATTTCGAAAACCTTGAGAAGAGATATGAGAAATTAATAATTGGCAGCATACTTTTATCCCAAGCTATAATGCGTGAAAAGCGATATTTAAAGAGCAATCGCTTAAATTTGTTCCGAAGACATTAAACAATCGTTTTGGTGAGTGAAGGACCTATATTATTTTTTTAACGAAGAACCTGAATTGATGTATAGGTCTCCTGGCGTCGGGTCGCGTAACATCAATTTTCCCATTAAATTTAGCGGGAAATGCTTCGACGGACAATATTTTGGGTTTGTGTGTGTGTGTGTGTGTATGGGGGGACAGCTGCCTTAAAACGCATTTCATACAACAAAAAAAAAGGGTCTTAGTTTTAACGACCAAACGTGGTGACAGTTTGATAACGTTATCGTTATAAAGCCAACCCTGGTCATAAACGGGGTTCAGAACTGGCCCGCCGCAACAACGCGTTCCAGAAACGCGGATGCGTTTCCGGAAATTCAAACTTGGCAATAGAACCATAGAACGGCCAAGGAGGACATAACGGAAGCCCTCGCAGTGTCTTCTCACATAACCGTAAACGCCCGTTCGTGTCCGACTACGGCGCCGATGCGAACGTATCGCCCAAGATAACATCCGACGACATAGCGGCAACTCGAAGGAGGCGTGAATTTAGGCCGATCGAAACGGCATCAGACCCCGGACAATCTTTGAGTGGGCAATTCGGAGACGATCGTATCACGCGAACTGGAAAGTTGATGACAATATTCCTTTAATTTCGGGAAGTTTAAGTATAGACCGTGTTTTTGCGCCGATAACGATATCCAAATAATAGCACGCACAAAGTATTGGCAAATGTCAAGAATGACATTTTTTGGTAGAGCGTATTCACTTTTTAAAGCGAGAGGGCCTCCAGCGACCTTTCCTGCTCTTGTTGGATCGGATCGCAGCGTAGCAGGGCCATCGGAGAAGGGGGTCAACAAAGCGCGCAGCTGTTGGTTTGACGTCATAGACTAATAGTTAATGTCTCCAGAACCGAAGTGTCACGTGACTTCATGATTACGCGATGTCCCAGTGTCAAGTCACATGACGTCACAATTAGCGGTGGTGCTGTTGCAACTGCGTATTATTGCTATCGCACATTCGTTGCATATTTGACGGAACGTCCCAAAGGTCATCCTGGCCATACCCCGCGCCACCTGGTGATAGTCACACAATTGACAATTGCAAAGGGAAGCAAATTGGCTTAGAAGGGCGAGGAGAGGAATCATACTTTTGGTTTTTAGTTTCTAGGCTATAGGTGTCGCGAGCTACCGCCCGTTACGAAGGGTACCGCCGTTAGCATCCGTCCATCCATCCAACTAGGTAGGAGATTCAGAAGCTACAAAACAACGCCTTTCCACCGCACTCGATCGACCCGTCTGACCACGCTGTTTGGATATACTTTCGTTCGTTTTCAGGATTTCTATTCATATTCTTGGTGATGAGGAAATCTCGTTCGCGTTTAAGGCGGACCGCAGAGTCATCATCGCCCAGGTCATGCGAGCCTTTCTCGGGATCGCGCTTCCACCAGCAAACACACCCTACTTTCTCGCGGCACGGCTCCACGCCGCCCACCAAATAAAAAACAAAAAGGTTACAGTGGCGGTAGAAGACGATAGCCTACACCGTACAAACGAAGGCGATTTGATAATCTAAAAGTAAAAGATCAAGCCTCCAATAAAAACAGTTCCGTTCGCGATGTGACACGACGCTGTGATTGTTGCTGTTGTTGCTTCGTTCTGGTCACGCGATCGTAAATCCTCTCTTATTCTTTTCTTTTGTTTTTCATTCCCGAACCGCGAAAAAGAAATTAAATAAATCGCCTCTTCTTTTGCAAATCCAATGGCATTTTGAGAATCGCAGTGCGTAAACAGTTCCGACCAACCTGTTATCGCGGCACTGACCGATAAGAACGTCGAATGACGAAGCACAAAGCAAGGAACGTGAATATCATATAAGCCAAGTCCGCCTGTGTTTCTCCGGATGTCCGTGATAATAGTGTCCCTATACACCAACACAGTGTTTGCGAACAGGCCCGCTTTGACCTCATCAGGTGTGGCACTGCGCGTGCACAGAAACCAAAATTCGGGAGGAGTGAAGCGTCTGCGCATGCGCAGTACCGACAGCAGCGCCACCGCAGTGGCGTGACGTCAGTGAGATGAGTTGGTCTTACAGACCAACTCAACTCACTGACGTCACGCCACTGCTCATGTTGTACTCATGTTTACAAACAAACCGGAGCGCTCCTAGGGGCACGGTGGCGCCACCGGCACCGCGCATGCGCGATGGGGTGTGGGCAAGAAGAGCCGTGTCCCCACATCAACAAACCATTGGAATGTCATGTCGGCGTCCAGTGTTAATCCCCGTGCTCATTTTTTTTTTGCTGTTGGAATTATTGATTTTTACGTTTTCCTAGCAATGGCTTACTACTTTAGCCCGAGCGACATTAACGAGGCTCGTTACCGCAAAACTTCGCGTAAATAATGTGACGTGCGGCGATTCATTCCGCCTGAACGCCGCAGAATGGACGCTAAAGCCTGATTCACATAATAAGATTCTGCTCGTTTCTTTTTTTTCAGTCGCGACGTCGCACGGCTTGCAGAAGCGTGGACGGTACCTGGGATGCTCAACGTCGATACTGAAAATCGCAAGCAGGATCAGACCAAGTGGATCCAGCATAGCAAGTCGGTGCTCGCGACAGACAACAGTGATCAACATCTCTTTTTATCTACTGTTTACACCGAGCCTACTTACCCCAAACAACCTCCAAACTTAAATGTTTGGAGGTCTTTTGAGGCCCGCACTTACTTCTTATCGCAGTCACCGGGTTAACGTTTGGTGTTCGGGCTGCTGCTGTTTGAACGAGCAGACGACACTTCGAACAAGCAGACGAATTTAAAAGAGCAGACTACAGTTTGAACGATCAGACGGCCATGATAAGGTTGAGAGCTGGGCTAGTTGGTAGCTAGACGGCCGTTTGAACGTAAAGACGCAACAAACGTGGTCCGCGGGTGGTCCGGACAACTTGACTATTTTCATGTTGTAACAAAGCAAATAAATCTGGCGACCACAAGTATCCGTGAATCCAAACCAAATTGCTTCCCGCACAAGCAAACGTGATCCGACGGTATCTGGTTTTCTGGTTTTATTTTTTCACGGCACCGATCCAGGTTCTCGGATGAATTGAGCAGGCAGAAAACACATGAAATCTGATCTTCACACATTTACCGGCTCTTTTGGTACATCCTTAGTCTCGGCGTTTTGACAAAAAGGCAAGATTATGTCTGGTTTCTTCCAAAACCACAGAGGAATGCCTGATGACGGGCATTCCTGTGTTGTTTTGGAAGGAACACTGGGGACTTCCGCACACACCCCAGACCGAAAGTGCGCCTAAAGAGCCACCACCGCGGCCTGACAACACTGAGTTGCCACCCGAGCTGAGCGTCACAATCTCACGAGTTTGAGTTTTCTGTGATCTATAGTTTTTTTGCTCGGGCCAAACAACAAGGTTCTTTGTCTCGGGAACTCCCGGTATATATATTTTGAGACATTTAACTGTCCTGTACACTTGCAACACTGAGGTTCAGCAGATCTTTTACAAAAATGCTCCACTAACAAAGCCCAATTTACGATTGGGTATTTTTCCGAATGTTGACAAGCAGATACTGGCGGGAGAATTGAGTATTTTGTGTTTTAAAACAATACATTTTAAATCACACACAATAATATTTTTTATTCTTATTTGTAGAGGCCTTGTTAGCTAAATTAACGGCATCTAGCGGTCAGATCCATTCGCTGGACACAACGCTTAAAAATTGTCAACCATTCCCGACGCGTACAGGTTCAAACTGGAAGCAGTGGAAGTATAAACACTCTAAAAAATATTTCTTTGAGTTGACTTTCCTGGAGAACACGAAAACAGCCAATCACAATGAACAACGACAAGGTCCCAGCGGATGTAAAAGCTTAGAATACGACTAGACGTAAAGATTCGATGTCTGCAAGGACAACGAGCTACTGAAACGTAGTGGTCATGTTATACCTGCCCACATCGCTTTTTTTTTTCCTTTTGTTTTTTACGTGTAATCGTATTTTAGGTTTCCACATTCGCTGGGATCCTTCTTTTGATCGCCGTCGCTCGTTACCCCGTGTTATGTAGGAATGTGAACTTACAAACTGTTTTTAGAGAGAAGGTTTGCGAACACACGCTGCCCATTTCTCGTATAAAGTACAGTAAACGACCTTATTTTCGCAAAAATTCGCAACTTGAAAAATATCGCGAAAAACCGAATTCAAGATTATATAAGCCCACGTGATGTAACGAATATCTGGCATTTCATATACTAAATACAGTGATCTTGTGCCCACGATATATTCCCGAAAGCCACACTTCGCAAGGATTAGCGAAATATTGAGCCCGCGAAGGTACAAACTTGTTTACAGGGTATCTCATGATATACTCCATAGCTCATTTCTAATCTTCAGCCGCCGAGACAATTTCCAGTACGTCAAAATTAATATTTAGAATGCATAAATGATTTCAATTATGTAACTTTTTCGTCGAATGTTCTCCTGAATAACGTGCCTCTGCAATATTCAAAAATAAAACGTCGGCTTTAAAAAAATAAAAAAGAACATAAACGTAAACAAAAAATATGGCGTGCCGAGTTGCCACCATCTTATTATCATTCTACAGCCAATGAGAGTGTAACATTAACCAATAAAGACGACGAAGAAAGAAACACAAGCCAACAAGTGTGAAGCTAATAAACCACGCCTTATATGCTTCTTAAGCTCTTAGTGACTTTACTATTAATTGCCCGCTCGGAGTATCCGAGCGTCGTGTAAACTAGACGCCGTCCGAAGTTTTCGGGTATTCAAATAATTCACCCGCTCCTGCTTCAAATTAGAGGCGTGACTTTTTGAATAAATAATAAATGCAAATGCATATCAAAGACCGAGATGTGGTTGCAATTACGCGAGTCACTCGCAAAAAAAATAAAAGAAGACAGATGCATGCAAAATACATTGCGGACAACCTCATTTACTTCGCGACGAATATATTTTAATTATTTTTAAATATTTCACGAAATATCGCGGAGGAAAATGAAATTATGGCAGTCGTTTTCGCGCGCAAAAGTGCGACGCCTAAAAACAACACAAAAAAAGAATCGAGTGGATTTTAATGTTTATAATTTTTTATCCTCTCGACAATCCAATCGATAACTTGTTCAAATAAATTCTAACACAAACGATAAAAGCGCGGTAGAAAAAAAAACAATAAGCGGGGCGTTACTGGCATTGCAGTTATGTATACTCACTGAGAGCTGAAGCAACCCATGCCACGGCGAATCCCGACCATATCGCACTACAGCCAATCAGGTTGCGGCATCATCCGATAAGAACGGAGGGAAACCAATCACAAAGCAAGAAGCGCGAGCTTGATGGGCCACGTCCAGCGCTCCTTAAGCAGCCAGTTATTAGAGGGTCTGCGCTGTACACCACAACCGGCGTTAGCCAACCGCGCGTCCCACTATATGCCTTTCCAAATATTGCCTATTGGCGTCCTCATCTTAATTGCTTCCGGTATGTGTAGATTGACTCATAGGCAAGCCTGTATGAATCAATGAATGGTATCGGCTATATCTCAAATTTATTCAAGTGTGGGGGGTCAAGTAGCCCATCCACGAAAGGTCAAGGGCCAACAACACTCTAAAAAAAGCTCGCGCGTCTGCTTTCCCCACAACACTCGGAGAGCCAATCACCGCAACTCACGGAGGCAGCTCAGCGAATGACAATGCCGAAACATATGTTTAGACCAAAAAACGCAGTCTGAGTTGTGACATTAAGCAATGCAAGAGTTACGGTTTGCATTGCTTAATGTCACAACTCAGACTGCGTTTTTGGTCTAAACATATATTTCCGCTTCGTCATTCGCTGAGCTGCCTCCGTAAGTTGCGGTGATTCGCTCTTTGAGTGTTGTGCGTGAAAGTAGACGCCAATACTTTTTAGAGTGAAGGAAGGGGGGGGGGGGCAATATTTTGCATTTTCGGGACAACGAACAAACAGCAGTGGTGTTTCAGCTTGCAAAGCAGCCAACTGTCCCAGATACACAACAGAGATTTTCTAGAGAAGGAATCTTGTGCTCTCTGCGTTTTGTAAGCTCAACGTTTTGCCTTCTTTAGCTTTCACACCTGATCTTATAACACGATTTAAAACGCCAATGCACTGGGAGTTTTCAGGAACGAAAACAAGCACACCGTCTTTGCCCTGGCGCACAATTCACTAGTCTCAACGGGCATACAAAGAAATATTTCTTAATACGGCAGTTCTTACTTTCCTGACGATTTGTATAGCAGCATTATAAGAAAATACTTGTATTTTAAAGGTATTTCTGACAGCTAGAAGCCCGAGCTCGTAGATTTTTCTTTAGCAGTCGCTCCTGCTGAGCGAGAGTTTGCGCAGCCGAGGTGCCTCCTGGCGCAAAGAGCTCGCGCTTGTTGACTAGTAGCGGCATTACCGTGCCGGTTGATTTACATGAGAAAGGGCTGAGAATAAAATATTTAGACGAAGCGATACCCAGTTTCAAAGGAAAACAGAATGCAAAAGGTGTGTGAAAGAGGTTATATAAGCAGAGCTTCTTTTCAAGCGGAAATGAATCGACGATATTAAACTAATACTTTCGGCGCACGTAGCGCTTGAGGCCTGCGAACGAGGGCTCGCCGCCGTGGAATGCACCCGGGCCGCGTCGCAGAAAGCCGCTGGCCACGTATTCGTGACCCTTCGTAGGAGATGGCAGCTACGCCGCTTAGCCTAAAAAATAAATATTGGCACCCCTCCCCTCTAACTTTTGCTCTAAATCTTATGACTGGTTAATGTCCAACTAACCAATTTTATGTACCCTTATACTTTTCTAGACTTTATCTATCAATCTTCTAAACTTCTCCGTGTGCCTGCAATATCTGCTGTCTCCGTTCATCTATCCTCGCCAGTGGACACGCCTTGTTAACACCCATGTCACACGGGCGTCCTTAACCGCAGTTAAGTTGCCACAGTTATCACACTGTTACGCGTCGCCGCAGTTACCGCACTGTGCTCTAAAACAGGTATTTCTAAACGCGCGCGTGCACAGCTTCGATGGGTGCTCAAGATTACCAAGCGCACATATGAGCCCATACCTTTTGACTGCATAGCCGCAGCATTTTTCTCGCTAGTACAGCGTGGTAGCTATGACTTAGCGTAACTGCAGCTAAGTGTACCCGCGTGACAAGGGTATTAGAGGTGCTCGCTGTTGCCAGACTGGTGCCCCAATAAAACGGGATCCATCCACGGCGGCTGGACTGACTTTCGAAGTGTGACTGCCTGCGAACATGTATCCTCTCAACAAATTCCCGCGTGACTACTTTCCCGCCGAGCACTCGGCAAGCACTCTGGTTACCTGAAACGGCTCCTCTATCTTTCCGTAGTGTGGTCTAAATTAGTATAGACATCATCAATCTGGCACCCCCATAATAGCTGCATTAACAGACTACGTTCAATCTGTCCAAAACCGTGATGCACAGTTTATTAATTCTGATTACTCCAAGTGTTTTCTAGCATCTTCCAAATAAAATCGAATCTTTCTCTCCCATCGCTTTTTTTCCCGTCGAAAGATCTTCCGTCTATGCCTTATGCATAAAGTTTTTCAATCTCTTTTCTTCCCACCGTCTCATCTTTCTTCCAGACTCGATCATTGCAATAAAATAGCCCGGCCGCAATGTTTTCCCGCAGCCTACCGGCATGCCCCTTTTCCTGACGCAATTGTGGGCAGGAAGGACCTTTCCGAAGACATCGCCACATTTCAGGATCCCATCAGATTTCGAGAAGCAGTTTCCATCATTGTACATA
>JAZHYW010060602.1:0-13439 GCA_037355805.1 Ixodes ricinus | reverse complement strand
AGCTTCGCCCCGAAAAAGAATGCGAGCGGAATTTCACGATGTCAATATGAGACTGGCGCCCTAGCCACTGGCAGCCAGAGGCTCTGCCTGGCAACTGAAGGGGCTTTACTGGCAACAAAGACTGACAGATCGCCACGATAAGCGGCCGCCGAAATGAAAAAGGTGGAGCGGCAGACAACGGAGGAGAGGAGAGCCACGTGAGTGGCGCCCCGCTGCGGCAAGACGCCGGAACACACTTCTCCCGAGCGAACAAGTGTGTGTCGGGTCCTCGCCGCTGAAAACGCTGTGCGCTAGACTTCCAGGTTTCCCGAGAAATGGCTCTTTGGAGTACTGCGCTACCAGAGGCCAGATTCACGGAAACGATCTTATGCCAAAAATGTGCGTAAGACAAAACTTAAGAAGAAATTCGAATTCACGAAACTAAATTTTTCGTAAGTTTTGCGCAGGTTACGACAAAATCCTACGACAGCTTCAAAGCTGTCTTACGCACTTCTTACGATCAAATCAGCAAGGCCGACAGCGTCGCTCAGTTGTTGGTCGTGACGACCAACGGACGTTTATTTTTTTACGTCCGCTTCTCACGCGTCCCGACTTCAAGCAACAAGAAAAATAGTACTTGAAACAGACCACGACGAACAAGAACGCTGGATCCACAAACACCGCGGGTAAAGCTCCAACGGCCACGATTCCACCGACCACAAGCGAGCTCGGCAGATAGACCTAGCAAGCACTCCGACTCGGCGCAGCGGTGCTCCGACGGTCCTTGGCCAAGACCGTCTGCACACGACCGGCTGGCGTGCTGAATGGAATATGCCCGCGCGACCCTTGCGAACCCTTCCCGTGTTAGAGTTTGATCGCTGACCTCAATTTTAGATTAATTGGTCAATCTCTTCCTCTTGTCGTCTCCTTGTTTTCCGAGGCAGCGGTGACGAACGTTGTCGTCGAAAAGGGACTTTCATCGATTCTATCTCTTTGTTTTGTGTGATATAGAGCTCAAATAAACGCCGTATGGATTACCTTCGCAACACGGTATGTACACTTTGTTATTAGTATTCCATTTTTTACTCTGACACGACTGCACCTCACTGTCGATCGCTATGACAGTTCGTGGATCGCGATGCCGGTCCAACCTTTCTTTGCCGGGTGTCAGGTCAGCATCGAGTTGCAATCGTAAAGGATCGGTCCCGAAGCGCTTATCAATTCGCGGTCCAACAGCGCGAATCCATCACTTCGATCAAACGCGCGCGTCCGCTCCGAGTGTGAACAGGTATTACGTGGCTCTTGCGGAGACTCTCGTAGTTCAAATGTATCTTTTTTAACGTCGGCTCGCTCCTGCATCTCCGAGGCCGCAGAAAACGCCGCGGCAATTTGTTTCCATCTACGTCTCTTTGCAAACGACTGACACGGGTGGTCTTTTAACAACGATGGCAGTTGTGTTGACTTCGTAGCGATCAAGTTCGTAGCAGTCAACGGAGGCGGTTACGCATCCCGGCCTCGGCATTCAGGGTGTTTAAATCGTGTTAGCGTCGACATATCACAGCACGGACACGAACCCCAGACTCGCGGTGACAAAGGCCGCCTTTGTTTGTTATGAAAAATCCGCGTGCTCCGAACGGCTCCAAACCATGCCGAGCTCTCCGAATGGTTGTTCGTGCTGCCGAAGACGCCGTCGCCCCAGCACCGGTAAGTTCTGGATTTTTCCGCCTGGGGGCGATCGCTTTCCTCCTCTCACTGAAAGAACGCGTCCGGAAATGCCGATTTCTCCTCTTCTTACGATGTTCGTAACAGCACACGGGCTGCTTGGCTAAGTTTGTCGTCAACTAAGAAGCTCTTCCTGAATCTGGCCTCGAGATTCTCCCGCTCCAAATCCTGCAACCGGACACTCCCATCGCTCACGTCGTCGAACTGCCCGAGCTTTGTGAGTATAGAGGAGAAGCGCGTGGCGTCACCTATATCGGGCACATTTAGCGGAGAGCCCCCCCCCCCCCCTCCCCCGCGGTCACGGTATCACCCTGGCGCGCGCTCAAAAGCTATATGCTTGCAAAAGGTTCCCTAGTTGCTGTACGCGAAACACGGTAACGGTTTTGCTTAGAGTCCCCGATAACTACCGTTCGCGCTATTAAGCCCGTAAAAAGAAGATGGCTGGCGAGTTTTAGAATGGCGGCAGAAAGCATTTACGTAGCAGGCAAAAAATTGCCTGAGTCGCTTCACTGCGCGTGTGCCGATGCCCAAACCGCGTTTTCGGACTGGCGCGCGTCGACAACTCTGTTTGTTTGCGCACATAAAGCCTCTTCGGTACTGCCGGTCCCAAGAACTGGCCAGTCCAGCTTCTAAATCTTTGGTGTGCAGTTTTGTTTCGCCACTCGTGAATCGCACCCTGACACCATTTCGTGAGAGCTTTACTGAATATGCTTGCAGGTGTAGGTGATACGCGTATTGAGATTATTTCAGCGAGATAAAACGGCCCGTTGACTTCGAAGCCGGGTCTGTGATGAAATTTCTGAATACGACAAATGTAAGAAGGAAGACTCATAACACAACCACGCGGCAAGTTCAGAAATTTGAAAAAAGCAGGAGGCCGAGGAATGGTGCGGAAACGAGGTTCCGAATGTTTGATGAAAGGCGTCATACCAGTGTTTTTGACGCACTGCGAGACCAGTAAAGCACGCCGCGGTCGAGGAAAATATAAGGCGGTAAAAAAGAAAACAAAAATAACCAGCGTTTTACGATTTCTTTTTTAGTTTGCAACCCAAGTCCACGCCAGAAGTTCCAAAATCGTTATCACTCCGTGAAACTGTTACAAATTAATTAAGTAAATTGCTATATCGCATTAAGCGATCAAGGCGGTGCCAAGCGGTTGTGCCACTATATGCTTCAAACCTGTCAACTTCAAGGGCATCACGTCAGAGGATAGGTTAAGCTATGAAACTTCACTGAATATAAGTGTCAATATAAACGTTGCATAAATTTCCTCTTACGGCACGGTACTCAATTGTTTTTCGAACACACAGCGTACTTGGCGACACTAAAGAGGAAACTTTGGAAAATTTAACTCCATGATATGCATAACGTATTAAACTCTATAAATTTGATCTCTTATTTTTTTTTGCTCGTTTTTGTTCATGTTTAATTATTACTTCTATTCTGATTCGAGGCAACGGAATAGCCAGCTCCGTGTTTTCGCTAAGAGAGCTTAAACTTTTAAATGTCCTTCGACGAAGTAATTTTTTTTTAATTTCCATCCCATGTTTGCAAATAAATTCCTAAAATATAGTTTTCAGAAAAGAGAAAAAAAAACTCTCAAAACGCAAAATGTACGTTAATGGTTATCCTACCTCTAAAACCGAAGAAAACAAACAAAAGAAAAGAAACTGTTTTATACTTTACTTGTTCTGTCAACAAGCCATTCGGGCAGTCTTTGAGGAAGCCTTTGTACCTAAAGATAAAATAAATTAATCGAAATAGTTCCCGATATGCGAATAAACATTTTGAATGGAATGACGCTATATCATCCATATTCTTCACGGTGCGAGGAAGAGCCAGTATTGTCGACTCTCAATACGGCCTCGACAATGCGCTATTTGATCCCGCACGAAAATTCGCGCACCCTTTTCCGATTTAAAAATAGTCGAGTATAAAGAAACAAATCTTTAAAACAAACAACTCCATTCTACGAAACGTTTATAACATTTATTACATTGATGAAGTGTTTTAGTAAATAATTACATATAATAGCCGGCACACATTTTAACTGCTACTGAAACAAACAAAACATTTAGCGATTATACTACACCATTGGCGTACTTCTTTTTCTGTAACTGAAAGAGGAAAAAAAAAACAATAATTAATTTCGCACTACATACAAGTTTTCTAGAATAATTTACAGAAAAGTGGAACGTGCTAATGAAAGCAGACAAAAAATAAAACAAAATGCTGGTTGAGGACAAATTTATATTACCACGGCAATCAACCAGCAGAAATCAAAACAACGATGCAAAAGAACAAGACCAGCACGAAATCAGAGAGCGTAGTTATGCAAATAGCACCGATGCAAGGAGCTCACCGACGAGCCATATGCTCCCAAATTAATTGACGCACGTCGCACATCAGCAAAACTTATCCAACCAAAGTTGAATCCGATATGTTCAAGGACCGCCTTTACAAGAAAAAAAACCTCGACGTTCATTATTGCTTCCTCTTTGGTGCAACCGCGTCAGCGCGCTCTTGCATGCTCCCGTTCTCTTTCGACCGATACAACACGCATTAAGGAAGGACCGCTAACGAGAAGAAACTATGAAACGTTGATGTATACATTACCCGCAACCGGTGCCGCTTTTCAAGCGGAAACGAGGATATATATATATATATATATATATATATATATATATATATATATATATATATATATAACGATCTTTCGGTTATAGGCATATCGAGAAACCGAGTGTTGTACACGTTCCTCAAAAGGAACGAAAGCTCGTTCCTCGTTCCTTGCGATTTTTGGAACGCGTTCCCGTTACAAGTTACATCTGTGAAAAAGGAACTCGTTCCCGTTGCAGTTTAAAAAAATGGAACTGTTATCGTTACATACACGTTACATTTGTATTTTTTGCTGATTACTGTATGTTAGTTCGATCGCAGACCCAGGAGTTTTGTTTTTAATCTATCCTATTAGTAGTCCCAACATATGAGGTTCTGTATGTCGTCATAGGAAGGGCAACGGGAGAAGAAAACAATCGGAAGCAGGAGTTTCATTTGTTCGGTATGTTCAAGTTAAAAATCTCAGCTTTTAACCATATACATGTTTGTAGTGGACGATTCAGACAAGCCGAATGTACTTTTGCCCAACATTGTACGAGCGTTTTATAACTAGCCTCACACTGTTCAATTGAACAAAGTCCCTTGTTCGAACTTAGCAACAGTTGCTTCTCGATGTTGCTGTCCGCAAGACGAACAAGTTGGAGGAGAGGGTAGGGCTTTTGGAAGGTCAGTCTTGAAAACTACCAAATACTTCTTTGTAAGGTTGGCTTTGACATTGCTCTCTTTGGAGGTGGAAGACAAGATAAATAAATGAAGTTTTTTTTTATCTTTTAAGTGATTAATGTTCGAAATACAAGGGTGTGTTCGATGTCTGGCAATCTGTGATATCGTTGTAGCTTTGTGGGTCCCGTTATGGAAGTTCACAAGTGACTGTAGTCGGCCTTGCGCAGATTTCACGGGTGTATGAGGATTCATCGAAATAAAGAAAGCAGCTGAGTTTGAAACAACCGCTCTTACTTTGCATCTTTTCCTACGACTAAAAAGCCTTGCTTGCGGCGCCGCGGTTTCGGGCACTCAAAAAAGAATGAGATGTCCACCATCTCTCTGCCAGGAATTTGTTTAGCAAGCGAGGACCCACACAAAAATAATCCATACGATTAGTAGCCAAAAAAGGTAACGAGATGCTGCGCTTTTTACTTTCATGCTCGCCTTGCCAGAAATAAAATGAAAATTACCCACACTGGAGCGAAAAAAAGGAACGCCGTTACTTTTTTTCCGTTCCAGTAAAAATGCAACGCGTTCCCGTTCCAGTTCCAGCGATGCAAAATGGAGCGGCGGCGTTCCGCTTCGTTCCTCCTAAAAGGAACGCGTTCCAGAACGCCGTTCGCTTGGAACGCCCGTTCCATTACACCAACACTGCACGAGAAACCTTTGAGAGAGATAAGAGAAATTAATAATTGGCGGCATACTGTTATCTCCAAACTTCTATAATACATGACATCCGGTATTTAAGCAGCGATCCCTTAAATTTTGTTCCCAAAACATTAAAAAATCGTTTTGGTGGGTGAAGAACCTATGTTCTATACTTTTTCTCTAATTACCCCGCTGAAGTTAGCGGGCAAACTGAATTGGTGTATAGATATCTTGGCGTCGGGTCAGGTGACATCAATTTTCC
The DNA here is from genome assembly GCA_037355805.1 of Ixodes ricinus. Lineage (NCBI taxonomy): Eukaryota > Metazoa > Arthropoda > Arachnida > Ixodida > Ixodidae > Ixodes > Ixodes ricinus. The sequence goes on along the minus strand of JAZHYW010060602.1, from coordinate 7,504 downwards.
CGCTAAATTCAGCGGGAAATGCTTTCGACGGACAATATTTTTGGGTTTTGTGTGTGTGTGTGTGGGGGGGGAGGGGAGTTCGCTCAGAAACGCATTTCATACAAAAGGTCTAAGTTTTAACGACCAAACGTGGTGGCAGTTCGATAACGTTATCGTTATAAAGTAAACCCTGGTCATAAACGGGGCTCAGAACTGGCCCGGCGCAACTACGCATTCCAGAAACGCGGATGCGTTTCAGAAATTCAAACTTGGCAATTGAAGCATAAAACGGCCAAGGAGGACATAACCGGATGCCCTCGCAGTGTCTTCTCACGTAACCGTAAACGCCCGTTTCGTGCCCGACTACGGCGCCGATGCGAACGTGTCGCCCAAGATAACATCCGACGACATAGCGGCAACTCGAAGGAGGCGTGAATTTAGACCGATCGAGAACGGCATCAGACCCCGGACAATCTTTGAGCGGGCAATTCGGAGGCGATCGTATCACGTCGAACTGGAAAGTTGATGACATTCCCTTAATTTCGGGAAGTTTAAGTATAGACCGTGTTTGTTGCGCCGATAACTATATCCAAATAATAGCACGCACTTAAGTATTGGCAAATGTCAAGAACGCATTTTTGGTAGAGGGTATTCACTTTTTAAAGCGAGAGGTCCTCCAGGGACATTTCCTGCTCTTGTTGGATCGGGTCGCAGCGTAGCAGGGCCATCGGAGAGGGAGTCAGCAAAGGCGCGCAGCTGTTGAGTCGTGACGTCATAGACTTATAGCTCCTGCCTCCAGAACCGAAGTGTCACGTGACGGCATGATTACGTGACGTCACAGTGTCAAGTCAGATGACGTCACAATTAGCGGTGGTGCTGTTGCAACTGCGTATTATTGCTATCGCACATTCGTTGCACATTTGACGGAACATCCCAAAGGTCATCCTGGCCATATCCCGCACCGCCTAGTGATAGTCACACAATTGACAATTGCAAAGGGGAAGCACATTGGCTTGGAAGGGCGAGGAGGAAATCATACTTTTGGTTTTAGTTTCTAGGCTATAGGTGTCGCGAGCTACCGCCCGTTACGAAGGGTACCGCCGTTAGCATCCGTCCATCCATTTAACTAGGTAGGAGATTGAGCAGCTACAGAACAACGCCTTCGCCGCACTCGATCGACCCGTCTGACCACGCTGTTTGGATATACTTTCGTTCGTTTTCAGGATTTCTATTCATATTCTTGGTGATAGAAATCTCGTTCGCGTTTAAGGCGGACCACAGAGTCATCATCGCCCAGGTCATGCGAGCCTTTCTCGGGATCGCGCTTCCACCAGCAAACACACCCTACTTTCTCGCGCGCGGCTCCACGCCGCCCACCAAATAAAAAACAAAAAAGGTTACAGTGGCGGTAGAACACGATAGCCTACACCGTACAAACGAAGGCGATTTGATAATCTAAAAGTAAAAGATCAAGCCTCCAATAAGAACAGTTCGGTTCGCGATGTGACACGACGCCGTTGATTGTTGCTGTTGTTGCTTCGTTCTGGTCACGCGATCGTAAATCCTCTCTTATTTTTTTCGTTTCTTTTCCATTCCCAAACGGCAAAGAAACTAAATAAAAGACCCCCCTTTTTGTTTGTATATTCAGTCGCATTTTGAGAATCGCAGTGCGTAAAAAGTTCTGACCAACCTGTTATCGCGGCGCTGACCGATAAGAACGTCGAATGACGAGTCACAATGCAATAAACGACTGAATATAATACAAGCCCACCACTGTGTTTCTCCGCATGTCCGTGATAATAGTGTTCCTATACCCCAACACAGTGTTTCCAAAGGAGCCCGCTTTAACCTCGCCAAGGGGGGGGGGGCACTGCGCATGCGCGAAACCAAATTCGGGAGGAGTGAAGCGCCTGCGCATCCGTAGTACCGACAGCAGCGCCACAGCAGTGGCCTGACGTCAGTGAGTTGAGTTAGTCTGTACACCAGCTCACGTTTACAAACAAACAAGAGCGCACCTAGCGGCACGCCACCGGCGCCGCGCATGCGCGATGGGGCGTGGGCAAGAAGAGCCGCGTCCACATCAGCAAACCATTGGAATGTAATGTTGTTAATGCCGACACAAGTCCCCGTGCTCTTTTTTTTTTTTTTCGTTGGGATTATTGTTTTTACGTCTTCCTAGCAATGGCGTACTACTTTAGTGGCCCGAGCGACATTAACGAGGCTCGTTACCGCAAAACTTCGCGTAAATATTATGACGTGCGGCAATTCATTCCGCCTGAACGCCGCAGAATGGACGCTAAAGCCTGATTTACATAATAAAATTCTGCTCGCTCTGTTTTTTTAGTCCCGACGTTCCGCGGGTTGCAAAAGCGTGGACGGTAGCTGCAATGCTCGACGTCGATTCTCAAAATCGGAATCAGGATCATATCAAGTGGATCAGGCATAGCAAGTCGGTGCTGGCGGCAGATAACAGTGATCAACATCTCTTTATATCTACTGTTTACACCGAGCCTACTTAGCCCAAACAACCTCCAAACTTAAATGTTTAGAGGTCTTTTGAGGCCCGCGCTTACTTCTTATCGCAGTTACCAGGGTCAACGTTTGGTGTTCCGGCTGCTGTTGTTTGAAAAAGCAGACAACACTTTGAACAAGCAGAAAAATTTGAAAACGCAGACTACAGTTTGAACGATCAGGCGGCCGTTTTAACGTAAAGACGCACTGAACGTGGTCCACGGGTGGTCTGCACAACTTGATTATTTTCCCGCGTCCATGATGTAACAAAACAAATAAATCTGGCGACCACAAGTATCCGCGAATGTAATCCAAATTGCTTCCCGCACAAGCAAGCGTGATCCGACGGTATCTGGTTTTCTGGTTTATATTTTCACGGCACCAATCCACGTTCTCGGATGAACTGAGCAGGCAGGAAATACGGTAAAACTGATCTTCAAATATTTCCCGGCTTTTTTGGTACATCCTTAGTCTCGGCGTTTTGACAAAAATGCAAGATTTTATCTGTTTTTCTTTTCAAAACAACACAGGAATGCCCGTTGACGGGCATTCCTGTGTTGTTTTGAAAAAACACTGGAGGACTTCTGCCCATACCTCCAGACCGAAAGTGCGCCCGAAGAGCCACCACGCGGCCTGACATAACTGAGTTGCCACGCATTCTGTGATGCACAGTTTCTTCACCCGGGCCAAAAAAGAAGGTTCGATTATCTGAGGAACTCCCGTTATATTTATTTTGAGGCATTTAATTGTTCTGCGCACTTGTGTCACTGAGGTTCAGCAGATATTTTACCAAAATGCTCCACTAACAAAGCCCAATTCACGATTGGGTGTTTTCCGAATGTTGAAATGCAGATAACGGCGGGAGGATTGTGTAGTCTGAGTTTTTAAACATGAAATTTTATATTATACGGAATGATTATTTCTTTTTGCTCAGTAGAGGTCTCGTTTGCTACATTAACGGCATATGGCAGTTAGATCGCTTCGCTCGACACAACACTTAAAATAATCTACCATTCACGACATGTTCAGGTCAGAACTGGAAGCAGTGGACGTATACAATCTAAGAAAATGTCTTTGAGTTGACTTTCTTGCAGAACAAGAAAACAGCCAATCACAGCTTGAACGACTAAAGGATCCCAGCAAATGGAAAAAGCTTAGAATACGACTAGATCTAAAAATTCGATGTTTGCAAGGATAAGGGGCGAGTGAAACATAGTGGTCATGTTATCCCTGCACACATCGCTTTTTTTTTCATTTTGTTTTTCAGGTGTTATTGTATATTAGGTTTTGACATTCGCTGGGATTCTTCTTTTGATCGGCTTTGCTCGTTGCCCCAGTGTTATGTAGGAATGTGAACTTACAAACTGTTTTTAGAGAGAAGGTTTGCCAACACACGCTGCCCTTTCTCGTATAAACTACAGTAATCGACCTTATTTTCGCAAAAATTCGCAACTTAAAAAATATTGCGAAAAACCGAATTCAAGGTTATATAAGCCCACGTGGTGTAACGAATACCTAAAATTTCATATACTAAATCGAGTGATTTTGTACTTACGATATACTGTATTCTCGAAACCCACACTTCGCAAGATTTCTCGAAATATTGAGCCTGCGAAGGTATAAACTCGTTTACAGGATATCTCATGATAGACTCCATAGTTAATTTCTAAACTTCAGCCGCCGAGGCAATTTTATTTCCTTTTAGTACGTCAAAATCAATATTTAAATGCATAAATAATTACAATCATGTACTTTTTTTCATCGAATATTGTCCTCGATAACGTACCTCTGTAATATTCAAAAATAAAGCGCCGACTTTAAAAAATAAGTAAAGAACATAAACATAAACCATAAATACGGCGTTACTCGTTCTACAGCCAATAAGTATAGCCTTAACCAATGAAGACGACGACGAAAGAAACACCAGCGAACAAGCGAGAAGCTAATAAACCACGCCTTATATGCTTCTTAAGCTCTTAGTGACTTTACTATTAATTGCCCGCACGGAGTATCCGACTGCCGTGTAAACTAGACGCCGTCCTAAGTTGTCGGGTATTCAAATAATTCACCCGCTCCTGCTTCAAACCAGAGGCGTGACGTTATGAATAAATAATAAATGCAAATGCATAAAGGTAGTTGCACCATTACGCGAGCCACTCGCAAAAGAAATGAAAAAGAAGACCGATGCATGAAAACACATTGCGGACAACCTCATTTACTTCGCGACGAATATACTTTAATTATTTTTTAAATATTTCACGAAATATCGCAGACGTAAATAAAATTATGGCAGTCGTTTTCGCGCGCAAAACTGCGACGCCTAAAAAAAAAACAATCGAGTAGATTTTGCAGTTTATAATTTTTTACCCTCTCGTCAATCCAATCGATAACTTGTTCAGATAAATTCTAACACAAACAAAAAATCGCGGTGAAAACAAAATAAATAAGCGGGCTTTACTGGTATTGCGAGTTATACTAACTGAGAGCTGAAGCAACGCATGCCACGGCGAATCCCGACCATATCGCACTACAGCCAAATCAGATTGTGGCATCAGCCGATAAAAACGGAGGGCAACCAATCACAAAGCAAGAAGCGTGAGCTTAAGGCCACGCCCAGCGCTTTTTAAGCAGTCAGTTGTTAGAGGGACGCGCTGTACACCACGACCAGCGTTAACCAACCGCGCGTCCCACTATATGCCTTTTCAAATATTGCCTATTGGCGTCCAAATCTTAATTGCTCCCGGTATGTGTAGATTGACTCATAGGCAATCCTATATAAATCACTGAATGGTATCGGCTATATCTCAAATTCATTCAAGTGTGGGGGGTAAAATGGCCCATCCACGAAAGATCAAGGACCAACAGGGAGGGGGATGGGGCAAATATTTTGCTTTTTCGGGACAACAAACAAACAGCAATGGTGTTTCAGCTTGCAAAGCAGCCGACTGTCCCAGAGACACAACAGAGATTTTCTAGAGAAGGAATCTTGTGCTCTCTGCGTTTTGTAAGCTCAAAGTTTTGCCTTCTTTAGCTTTCATTTGCATATACGACTACCTTGGGCCCACACCTGATCTTATAATACGATTTAAAACGCCAATGCACTGGGAGTTTTCAGGAACGAAAACAAGCACACCGTCTTTGCCCTGGCGCACAATTCACTAGTCTCAACGGGCATACAAAGAGATATTTCTTAATACGGTAGTTCTTACTTTTCCTGACGATTTTTATAGCAGCATTATAAAAAAATACTTGTAATTTAAAGGTATTTCTGACAACTAGAAGCCCGAGCTCGTAGATTTTTCTTTAGCAGTCGCTCCTGCTGAGCGAGAGTTTACGCAGCCGAGGTGCCTCCTGGCGCAAAGAGCTCGCGCTTGTTGACTAGTAGCGGTATTACCGTGCCGGTTGATTTACATGAGAAAGGGCTGAGAATAAAATATTTAGACGAAGCGATACTCAACCCAAAAGAAAACAGAATGCAAAATGTGTGTGAAGAGGTTATATGAGCAGAGCTCCTTTTCAAGCGGAAATGAATCGACGATATTAAACTAATACTTTCGGCGCACGTAGCGCTCGAGGCCTGCGAACGAGGGCTCGCCGCCATGGAATGCACCCGAACCGCGTCGCAGAAAGCCGCGGGCCACGTGTTTGTGACCCCTGGGCTATACCCTTCGTAGGAGGTGGCAGCTAAGCCGCTTAGCACAAAAAAGCAATATTGGCACCCCTGCCCTCTAAATTTTGCTCTAAATCTTATGACTGGTTAATGTCCAACTAACCAATTTTATGTACCCTTATACTTTTCTAGACTTCATCTATCAATCTCCTAAACCTCTCCGTGTGCCTGCCATATTTGCTGTCTCCGTTCATCTATCCTCGCCAGTGGACACGCCTTGTTAACACCCACGTCACACGGGCGTCCTTAACCGCAGTTAAGTTACCACAGTTATCACACTGTTACGCGTCGCCGCAGTTACCGCACTGTACGCTCTAAAACAGGTATTTCTAAACGCGCGCGTGCACAGCTTCGATGGGTGCTCAAAGATTACCAAGCGCACATATGAGCCCATACCTTTTGACTGCATAGCCGCAGCATTTTTTCTCGCTAGTACAGCGTGGTAGCGCTATGACTTAGCGTAACTGCAGCTAAGTGTACCCGCGTGACAAGGGTATTAGAGGTGCTCGCTGTTGCCAGACATGTGCCCAAATAAAACGGGATCCATCCACGGCGGCTGGACTGACTTTCGAAGTGTGACTGCTTGCGAACGTGTATCCCCTCAACCTATTCCCGCGCGACTACTTTCCCGCCGAGCACTCGGCAAGCACTCTCGTTACCTGAAACGGCTCCTCTATCTTTCCGTAGTGTGGTCTAAATTAGTGTACACATCATCAATCTGGCACCCCCATATAGCTGCATTAACAGACTACGTTCAATCTGTCCAAAACCGTGATGCACAGTTTATTAATTCTGATTACTCCAAGTGTTTTCTAGTACCTTCCAAATAAAATCGAATCTTTCTCTCCCATCGCTTTTTTTCCCGTCGAAAAGATCTTCCGTCTATGCCTTATGCATAAAGTTTTTCAATCTCTTTTCTTCCCACCATCTCATCTTTCTTCCAGACTCGATCATTGCAATAAAATAGCCCGGCCGCAATGTTTTCCGCAGCCTACCGGCATGCTCCTTTTCCCTGGCGCAATTGTGGGCGGGAATGACCTTTCCGAAGACATCGCCACGCATTTCAGAATCCCATCAAGATCGAGAAGCAGTTGCTCATCATTGTGCAGTCGGTACGGAATGAAACGCGAACAAGGAGCTGACATGGTTTTCGACCCACGCTGAGTCACATAGAGACGCAACACTGAAGGTTTTTGGATGCGCACAGAGCAAGAGTCTAACACGCCAAAGGAGGGAGCCATCTTCTTGAAGCTCCCAATCCGGTTCAGGTTGTGCAGCATCTGGCAGAAACCCTTCTGCACCCACTGTTCGCGTTTCATTCCGTGCCAGCTGTACATGATACCC
>JAZHYW010060597.1:0-41250 GCA_037355805.1 Ixodes ricinus | reverse complement strand
CGACGACACTCTGGACCGGCTGCGCCACGCCCGATACTTTTCGTCGATGGACCTGAAGAGTGGGTACTGGCAGATCGAGGTCGACGAACGGGATCGTGAGAAGACTGCCTTCGTCACGCCGGACGGACTGTACGAATTTAAAGTGATGCCGTTTGGACTGTGCACAGCACCGGCGACCTTCCAGCGCGTAATGGATACCGTCCTCTCAGGCTTGAAATGGCAAAGCTGTCTCGTCTACCTCGATGACGTCGTGGTATTCGCAAGCGACTTCGACGAGCACCTGAGACGTCTGCGAGCCGTACTACAGGCTATCCAGAAGGCTGGACTGACACTCAAGCCGTCAAAATGTCAGTTCGCTTACGGCGAGCTTAAATTCTTGGGCCATGTCGTGAGTGCTGAGGGTGTAAGCCCTGACCCGGCAAAGACATCCGCTGTTGCCGCCTTTCCGAAGCCATCAGACAAGAAAGCCGTAAGAAGATTTCTTGGACTGTGCGCTTACTACAGGCGTTTCGTTCGCGATTTCGCCAAGATTTCTGCACCACTCACGCATCTGACGAAGGACGACGTGAACTTCCAGTGGGGGGAGGAGCAAGAACAAGCGTTCAACGAACTGAAGGAAAGACTCCAGTCGCCCCCTATCCTCGGACACTTCGATCCAGCAGCGGAAACGGAAGTTCACACGGACGCCAGCAACGCCGGACTCGGCGCAGTACTCGTCCAAAGACAAGACGGAGCAGAGAGGGTGATCGCTTACGCAAGCCGGGCACTGTCCAAGGCAGAGAAAAATTACTCAACGACCGACAAGGAATGTCTCGCTGTCATCTGGTCGTTAACCAAGTTCCGACCGTACCTGTACGGGATCCCGTTCCGCGTTGTCACGGACCACCACGCTCTCTGTTGGCTCGCCAACCTGAAGGACCCGTCAGGACGCCTCGCTCGCTGGAGTCTCCGACTGCAAGAATTCGACGTAACCATTGTGCATAAGTCTGGCCGCAAGCATCACGACGCCGACTGTTTGTCTAGGGCCCCAGTCGAATCTCCTTCCGACAGCACCGACGACGACGACGATGACGACCGTTTTCTCGGCGCAGTTACAGACGCCGACATGGGAGCACTTCAACGAAACGACCCGGAACTTCGCGCCGTGATCGACCACCTCGAAGGTCAAGGAAGTTCAGTCCCGCGAGTGTTGGCCCGAGACTTACCAAGCTTCGTTCTGCAGCGAGGCGTGCTCTTCAAGAAGAACTTCGGAGCAAGTAACCCTGCCTGGCTGCTGGTTGTTCCGGCCAGCCTGCGAGAAGAAATCTTTCAAGCATGCCACGACGACCCGACGGCTGGACACCTCGGCTACAGCAGGACGCTCGCCCGGATTCGTGACAAGTACTACTGGCCAAAACTCCCGAAGACTGTTCATCTGTACACACGGTCATGTCACGAGTGCCAACGGCGTAAGAAACCTCCGACGAGACCAGCGGGATTCTTGCAACCGATATCGACCCCTACTACGCCTTTCCAACAAATTGGAATGGATTTGCTTGGGCCCTTCCCGCCATCGACGTCAGGGAACCGCTGGATAGTCGTTGCCACGGATTACCTTACCCGGTACGCGGAGACGAAAGCCCTTCCGTCGGGAACAGCGGTGGAAGTCGCCAAGTTTTTCGTCGAGTCTATTCTCCTTCGACATGGCGCCCCCGAAGTCTTGATAACCGACCGAGGGTCATCGTTCTTGGCCCAGCTCACGCAAGAGATCCTTCGGCTCAGCCACACCAGCCATCGTCGGACCACCGCGTACCATCCGCAGACCAACGGGCTAACGGAGCGGCTCAACAAGACGATCGCCGACATGATCTCTATGTACGTCGACGTAGAGCACAAGACGTGGGACGAGGTATTGCCTTACATCACGTTCGCCTACAACACTGCAGCTCAAGAAACCACCGGGTTTACGCCATTCGAGCTGGTGCATGGTAGAAAAGTGACGACCATGCTGGACGCGATGCTGCCCCATGAGCCTGTGGATGGCGGATGCGACGATGCCCATGCGGTCAGTCAGAGAGCAGAAGAAGCACGCCAACTAGCCCGCCTTCGAATCCACGATCAGCAGCGTGTCGACGCTCGTCGGTACAATCTTCGTCGCCGCGCCGTCCACTTCCAGCCCGGAGACAAAGTGTGGGTGTGGACACCGATTCGTCGTCGCGGTCTCAGCGAGAAACTGCTGAAGCGCTACTTTGGGCCTTACAAGGTCATCCGACGCCTCGGAGATCTGAACTACGAAGTTCTTCCCGACGGAACACGACCATCAACCAGACGTCAGCCGCGACCCGAGGTGGTGCACGTCGTCCGGCTGAAGCCGTATTACGAACGATAGCACTATCCAGCGTCGTCGACGAGTGAACTGTGAACTGTGAACTGTGAACTGTGAACTGTGAACATGTGAACGGTGAACGGTGAATTGTGGCTCGCAGGTCTGCTGTCCTTGAGTTGTGGATTTGTTTTGTTTCTTTTCGTGTTGTGCTGCATCGGGACGATGCATTTTTTTAAAGGGGGAATAATGCCGCGGGCGCAGCTGACCAAGCAGGCAGCGCGCCCGTGGCATAACGGTTATCGCGCTTGTCTTCCACGTAGAAGGCCAGGGTTCGATTCCTGGCCGCCCCTACACATTTTTGTTGACGCTGTGATGTGATGTTCTAGTGAATTCGAGAGCCGCCTTGCTTGTTCGAGGTGCGAATGTTCTACGCGTCGAACTTTCTACGCCGAATGTTCCGGAAGCCCACGCGTGTACAAAAGGGGCTCCGCCTGGCACGCCGAGTCAGTTTTCGCCCCAGCGCTCGATCTTGCTGCTTCGCCGCCTTCGACGCCCGCGACGCTCTCTTGTTATCTTTCTTTTCCCGTTTATTTTTGGGCACAAGTTCGCCCCATTAAACGTTCAGTTTATTCAGTCATTCGCCGCCTCATCACTTGTCATTCGTGACAATATTAGGTGGCGCCCACAAAATTATTATTTACAAACCTCACATCAATCGCAAAAAAACACCTACTGCAGTAGATTAAAATCTTTAACCACATAAAGCTTTTTTTTTCTTTTTTTTTCACGCGCTTCCTTCGCGTTATTTGATGTCACCCACAAGAATAATAGGGAATTGTAGTAGACCCTTTCAGGAGCCCGCTAAGCACCCGGATAGCGCTCCGTAACCGCCAGAAGAGGCTTGAACTATGCAGACAAACCTGGCGGCGCGCATGCGCCTGCTTCGACGCTTTCTTTACCGATACCATAGCGGAGGAGAAAAACGATATACTACACTTCGTTTCACTTTAAGTCCAAACGCAGCCGACGCCACGAGCAGATCGGACCAATCAGACAGCGTCAAAAGCGCACCATCATGGCGTTCGTCGTGTTTCTCTACGTGTTCTATCGTCGAGGAACCAATCATAAACAAAAAAGGTTCAGTGACTTGCTTATTTGACGCTGCTTGATTGGTCCATTAGTTCGTACCGTCGGCTGCGTTTGGACTTAAAGTGAAACGAAGTATACACGAACTCATCTCTGTGACGTCACGGCGCGGTGGTGGCGCGCCGGTCGCACTTCCGGTCTGGGGCTGTGGGCAGAAGTCCCCATGCCAGACGTGTATTCCTGGGTTGTTTTGAAAGGAACCAGACAAAAACCTGCCTTCTCGTCAAAACGCCGCGACTGGGGCCGTACCAAAAGTGTCGAGAAAGGTTTGAAGGTCAGTTTTCACGTGCTCGGTTCGTCCGAGAATCTGGATATGTGCCGTGAAAAGGGAAAAGCAGACGCCGTCGGACAACGATTGCTTGGGCGGGAAGCACTTTGGGTTGAATTCACGGATACTTGTGGTCATCAGATTTATTTGTTTTGTTCAAACATGAACGCCAGAAAACCGTCAAGTTGTGCGGACCACCTGCGGACTACGTTCAGTGCGTCTTCAAGTTCAAACGGCCGCCTGGTCGTTCGAACTGTCGTCTGCTCTTTCAAACGTTTCTGCTTGTCGTCTGCTCTCTTAGACGACGCCGGCCCGTAGACCAAATGTTGGCCCGGTCCTTGCGATAAGAAGTAAGTGCAGGCCTCAAAAGACTTAAATTTGAAGGTTGGTAAGCAGGCTCGATGTAAACAGAAGATACAAGGATATGTTGATCATTGTTACCAGTGACCATCACCGACTTGTTATGCCTAATTCAGTTGGTCCGATTCTGCTTGCGATTTTCAGTATCGACGTCGACCAACTCAGCTACGGTTCACGCTTTTGCAGCCCGAGCGGCGTCGCGACTGAAAATTCCGAGCGAAATCTCATCATGCGAATCAGGCTTTAGCGTACATACTGCGGCGTCCACGCGGAATGAATCGCCACATGTCACATTATTCACGCGAAGTTTTGCGGTGTAACAAGCCTCGGTAATTTCGCTGACGCTGCTCAAGATAGTCAGACATCGCCAGGAACGACGTAGAACCAACAATTCGAACGCGAAAAAGGGCAGGGGACTCACACTGACGCCGACAACATCGCATTTCAATGGTGTGTTTATGGGCGACGGCGGGTTTCTTGCCCACACCCCCATCGCGCATGCGCGGCGCCGGTGGCGTCCGCTAGGGGCGCTCCGGGCGCTCCGGTTTGTTTGTAAACATCAGTTTCAATTCAATTTTTATTTCCAAATCAAGTGGTACAAAATAAAGCGCTGGCCCACAAAAGCAGCATTCTGCTTGTATGTGGGGCCAGGCGACTAGATAGAATACATGTTGTTACAAAAAACAACTCCCTAATAAGACGCGCGGGCCAACAAAGAAACCTGGCCAGGACAGATATCGGTATGCAGCGATGCGTGCCGACGCGAAGTGACGCTGACACGGACGAAGTAGCGCATGAAAAGCGACCCGCGTACGATAAAACGCCTGAGGTCGACCGCCTCGCGATTAACTCACAACCCGTCGGGCGTTTTGACGAAAAGCGCGTGGAGAGATGGTCACCAACGGGAAATAACTGTCAGAATACATTTCTCGAACGCGATTAGGCAAATGCAGGGCGAGGAAACTAACCAAGGAGATGCTTGTACGGAAGCTTAGAAGGACGCAGAGAAAAAAGGCTCACCTTCGAGAATCACCGGAGTGAGCCGATTGCGCTGTGCCCACGACCTCCAGGGCTGTTCATTCCTGCTCGCGTGGTGCCTCGCCACTTACTAGTCGCTAATTCCATTCATGGACACGGCATATCGGGTCAATATGAGTTCTACGTAAAAATAAAAGACCCTCGAAACGCAAGCAACTTCCAACCCACCAAAGCCAACCTTCGGACACAGAGCGAGTTGCGCGGCCGGAACACGGATGGCGCCACCATAGATGTGTACAGCAGCGCTCGCGTGGTCGGAGGCGCTCATTACTAAAAACAAAACAAAACAATAATGAATCAAACTTCATTCATCTCTAGTTATGACTGCATATTATTTCACTAAATACAAATTACGTAGTCTTAAAAATATGACATATTTTTTTTAAAGTTTGTGTCAATATCACACTCTCGAAATTTTGCCTTTTTCTGTTTTTTGCGTTTCTAAAACGAAACTGCTGCCTGTGCGCATGCGCGCTTTCGCTCTGCGCGTTCTGAAACCGGTGGACCGTTGTGGAGGCGTCCGTGGGTCTGCTTGCTCGGTGCTTTCGCGCTTTCGCTCGCCTTCGGTGCGTCAAGCGTCGGCGCCTCGATCATCGCACTGCGCGAGCCTCGCACTTTCAGGCGAGTGGAAAGCTTTTCGTGTCTTTGAGCTACCTCATCCGTGCGGTTACGCAAAGTGGTGCCCAAGTAGCGTCGGGGACAAGAAGCACCGGTTCGTTCGGATCCCAACTGACGACGGTGAGTTTGAAAGTTTTCACCCCAATTGAAACGTTTCCTAAGCTGATCTTCCAGCCACAAATTGCACCATTTGAGGGTTTTGTACTCTTTTAGGTAATTGAATATATCGTTTCATTTTTGAAATTTACAAAATGTCAACGTGATTTCATTGCGATGCACAGATTTCGGCGAGCGTTCTTAGCACGGTTTTGTGGATGAAGACCGTCCTGCAAATATTTTGTGATCTGTAGACTGTTGGCGAAATATCACCTCTTCTACCTCTCGTCGATTTCGTGCACAACAGTGTAGATCCCCGTCGAGTAAATTGTAGTCAATATATAAATATTCTTCTCCCAGTTTTATAATATTTCAGAGTTCGTATCTTATAATATCTGCCCGTTTTTATTAATGTATCTCGTGCAGATTCTTTTACAGCCCTGCGACTAGTTTGCCACGTTTTATTTCTTTCAGAAATTATTAGAAAGCTGGATAGTAAAATAATTTAACTTCGGAAGGCACTTTTAAAATCTCGAAAGATTTACGCAAAGAGTGGAAGAATGCAGACAGCAGAGCTTGATCGCGAGATGTGCTATCCGTCCTTCTATGTGTAATTCTTTCGCAAGTTTTTACACCTACCGACGCACTCCCCTCAAAACAATTAAAACTCACGTTAGGCATTTTTTCTCGTTTGTTGCACATAAAATAGCAACATTTGCATTATGTTTTGTTGTTTTTTGTGTATCCATACAGATTCTCAAGGCATGAAAATCACTCCAACAAGCATCAGGGACAGGGAACCCCAATAAACAAAAGGTAGTGTCCGTGGTCATTTTTGTGTGAAGTGCACTTGATTGCTGGCCAACCTATCAAGCTGAATATGTAACCATCAGCATGCTAGGTTCTGCCATAGTGATCTATGCAGTCTAATCTATGGTCAACTGTAATGTAAAACGAGAATGGATGGGGCAAAGAGGATGATAACAAAAACAAAAGGATAGTAGGAACAGCCCTATGGAATGTTTCGTAGCCCTGTTTCTGTTCTGCAAGTGTATGTGTTGAGACGAGACAAACTAATGCGTTCTTACATTGTCCTGTGCAGATCCTGAGAAGATAGAGAACACACAGACAGCAAAAATGAGAAAGAACAATGAAGTGGCTGGTTCACCCCATGGGCATCATAGGATCTCAGTGGCCACACCAAGAGAACCTGGTTCAACTCATGGTTCAACTTGACGGCACAAGTGACAGGTATCGGAAGTTCATCAAGAGGCCAAGAGAAATGAGAAATACCCAACTGGTCTACAGACAGCAAGGTCTACATAGTATTAAGGAATATGTCTCTAAAAATTTTGGTTCAGGTCTGTAAGTGAGCAACAAATAAGTTTGCCCGAATAACAATGCATTGTGTTAACTTTTTATTTGCATGGACCAGTCAAGAATGACACGAGCTTTCAACTGGGCATGAAATCTTTCGGCTGTGCTTCTTGAGCCCTTGAGAGACAATGTTGTCCACTGCATCAGCAGGTTGCTCCTTGCATGATATTTATGGAGCAAAATCATAGACTAGCAGAAGCCTCTGAGCATCCACTTTGTTCAGACAAGTTGTTAGCCTGCTGGTGGCCAAAAACCTTTCGGCAGCTTTTTTTTGTTTTTATGGGATGGGGGGGGGGTGTAGCGAGTGAGGGGTGAGATCGGCTGCTTCCAACCAGTGATACCAGGAACTTTGGCAGCTAGAATTCAAACTACTTAGAGAGTTTCACTCTTTGAGAACTCAAATTTTGCTGGACAATAGCTGACCCACTAAAGTTTGCGTTATTGTCTTATTACACAGGTTGAACAATTGATATTTTATCATAATGTATGTTCGGTTGGTATTTGAGATTCCACAACCAATAGCCATTTAAATATATCTTTAGACATACCACACCGATAGGGCAGTTTGCATACAATTCTCCGGCAGGGCTGCATATTTACTTCACACTGGGTTTGCTTCTATATAACACATATCAGAAATTATAATTATTGTTGACGAGGGTAGAAAGTTGGGCAAGTTGGTGATTCATATTGATTAAATTGCGCAACAAGACGACGAACACAGAAGAAGACACAGCGCTTCTTACAACTGAACTTTCTTTCCACTGCAGCTCGGTATATATTACTGGCAACAACACAAACAAGTTTGGAAATATAAACAGATACACATAAAAAAATCATCATAAAAGAAAAAAACTTCAGACAAGTTGTTGGCCTTTTTATTATTTTTTATGATGATTTTTACGATGTGTATATGTATATCTTTCGAAACTGGTTTGTGTTGCCGGCAATATATACCGAGCTGCAGCGGAAATAATGTTCAGTTGTAAGTAGCGCTGTGTCTGTGTCTTCTTCTGTGTCCGTCGTCTTGTTGCGCTTTTAATCATTATAATTATTGTGTTTTCATGCCACAGAAACAAAAATTTGTTTGCTATCAAAATATTTTCTCTTTGATATGGACATCTTCAGTCCCCAAAACAATTCTCCACAATGTTAGTCATCCATAATTATGAATCAATGCCAAGATCACCAATAAGAAACAATGAAGGTGGTATATATGTTCTTCATTTTTTGTGATCTGCAACTGTTAGGGAAAAAACTGCAAATTATTCAGGCTGGAAACCCCTGAAAATTTTAACCATTGTCAGTCACCATTGTCTCATCTGAGAGTGGTGAAGCTCTGGGTAAATTCTGTAACCGAAGAGCTTTACTAGTCTGTTTTGTCTCACTAATATTTTTCCTTTTGTTTTTTCTCCCTTTTTTGCGTTTATCTTTACAGAGACCACAATAAAAATATAAACATGTATTTACCCATTTCGTTCCCAACTCCGGGTTTCTTCATTTAACGTCAGCCCCCGAAAATATGACCTATATAGTGGCGTGACCGAAACGATCGACCATGTTAGCGAGACATGACTGTATTGTGTTTTTCAATCGCGAAAACAGATATTCTCGGGCCATAGTTGCATTTGAGTTTACGAAACCTCGTGAAAAAGCGCTATGTCGTGTTCGCGCTAACAGTGTCGCACATTTTATCTTCACTGTAGCACCTCTTGCTAACGTAGATACTGAGCGCATTATTAATTTTTTTCCGCATAGCAACGCTTGTTCAAAGTGATAGTGTAAATTGTTTTTCTTTGTCATGCAAATGACTGAATAAATGTGTCAACGAGTGCGAAAAATGCTGCACCTGTTTCGATTCCCTGGAAGACGCCGACGACAAGTGACGGACTGTCAACTGCTGGACACAAGGTAGGGAAGTAGAACTTACAATTCTTTGCCATAACAAGAGGCATGGCACGCGCGAACCGTCAATTTCCAACCAAAACCTACCGCGGTACCGGCGGTACCGCGGTAGGGAGCAGCTGCAGGGCACGGCGGAAGGTCTGCGCCACGTTGGATTTTGAACGGCTTCGCCTTCGCAAACGGCTAGGAAGCCGCCGAAGCTAGCTCGACAGCGTCAAATGTCATAATTAAAACGTTAGCGTTTCATTTTATAAACATGATTAGTGTTTCTTATTTTAGTTTCGCATATCTATCGATAGAGCAATGGGTAGCCGACTCGTTGCAGTAATGAGCGCCTCCGACTACGGAAGCGCTGCTGAGCGCCCAGTTTACCCAGAAATCGACTCCATTGGGTCTATGGCAGTAACCAGGCACTGCCAAAGCCGCCGGTATGGGAGTGTCTACATCCACGCGCGGGGATGTAGACGATGTAGATGTAGGCTCCTTCCACGCACTACGCCACTTCCTGCGTGGACGGAGGCAGTTCCCCTCCCGTCTTCCCTCCGTTATATCTCCGTCCACGCAGCAATCAACCCACGGTCTTGCCTCCCATTGTTTTGCCATGTGCTCGGCGTTCCTGCCTGGTCTTCTCGCAAGCGGGTTTGACTTTCTATGATGCGTTTTTTTGTTTTCTTGGACAAGGAGTTTGGCCCTTTGCGTATTAGCACGGTCGCGCTTCTGATATGCCTCGAGATTTCGGTTGCCGGGGATTCGATGGTGAAATACTTGTCCCAGTATTTCTCATCGAATAACCGGGTGGCTGTCGAAGTGCGGGCGTCTAGCAGGGGCGGATCCAGAACTCCGTCTTAAGGGGGGGTGGGGAGGGCTTTGTTTTCCAAGGTGTCTGACGCCCTGCTCGATTTTGGCCCAAACAACACCAGCGTTTGTGCCAGCGCGTACGTTCACAAGTATCGTCGGCTGGCCGCTCAGATCTTGGAACGCAATCCGACAATTCAGATTGTCGGATCAGAGTGTCGGAGCGCCGAGATTGTCATGGAATAAACTGTTTTTGGAATCTTTTACCCAGTTTTCTCGATTGAATGCTTTCAGTATGTTTGTTATTACTGGGACTAACGCATGTTTTCCTTCTCTCATAATCTTTGTGAGATTGCGAGCATGCGCGCAAGTCAACAGCGCACGGAGCGGTGGGCTCGCATTTGTCCCCTTCAATGCACATAAGCTCGGCAGCGATGCACACATGGGCGAAGGCACCGGAGGCCGCACCCGCACCAAGCCAACCAAGCCCCCAGCACATGGCTGCACGCCCGCACGAGCCCGCACGTGTTTGTGACTCCTGGACAACATAACTATAAAGATATGTATTGATACTATTTTTATGACGGATGATATTTGCTATTAGTCTGAAAAAACAGTAAAAAAAGGATAAATTGTGTAAGAATTTGTAAGGTCACGTGACATATTAACTTTAAAACAACAACAAAATGCAACCTCTTTATTTTTATATCCTATATTTACTTATAAGAAAGCATATTATGTACATAAAAACAAATTTTATTGTTATATTATAAGTCACGTGACCTTTTGCGTGGATGGAGCCTTATCTCCTCCCGACTGGGCTACGTCCCCCCGCGTGGATGTAGCCTCGGCCATTGGAAAAACATACAAGAAAACTTCCTGCTGCTTATACAGTTCTGGTATGACACCACATTAATTTCGTGTAATTACGTATGCAGCTGGTTTGGTTTGGCGTTTTACATAACTGGAGATACCGGCACCGCTATGGCTCCGCGTCTGACTATACTCGCAGCCAGTTTGCTTGCCGATGTGATTCGGTGTGGCTGCTATGATTTTGCGTCCGATGACGTAGGCGACCGCCATCTTTCCAACCAACGCTTACGTCACAGGACCACTGGTATCACCAAATCATACATGCAGAAAGGCGACCGCCAGCTTCCAACGAAACGTCCATCATTTACCAACGGTATCGTTACATATACCATACATGTCGAAACGGAACATAGACCGACGTTGAGCTCACACAAATTCCTCGGTCAACTCTTCACGGCGACGTCTTGGGGCGACTGTCTCGAATAATGTGCACCACAAGTATTCGACAGCCGCACCAGCCGTACCGCATAGCAAAGCCAACGTGCACGGCAACAAACCGATCGTGACGCCAAGCCGAGGATACCGCGTCACCGGTCGACAGCGGCAAACGGCCCGTTGCTCGTACCGTGACTCGTACACGGCCAACTCGGCGTCGTTTCGTGGCTCCTCTCGTCGCAACCAGCTGGAACCCCACGATTCCGCAACCG
This sequence comes from Ixodes ricinus, assembly GCA_037355805.1. Taxonomy (NCBI): domain Eukaryota; kingdom Metazoa; phylum Arthropoda; class Arachnida; order Ixodida; family Ixodidae; genus Ixodes; species Ixodes ricinus. Next base: position 29,822 of record JAZHYW010060597.1, on the reverse strand, counting down.
AAACCGGCGTCGGCTAAAAGCGAAACGTAAAGCGGCCGCCCAGTGACTTCCGCTTCCGCTGCTCGGCTTCCCGCTTCCCCAGCTTCCGTCGTCGCGGAGAAGATGGCGGAGACGTAGCCGCGTTGGGGACGTCGGCTCGTTCGTTGTACGGGACAGATGTTTGGCGGTCCGTTTCTACTGCGACTCTGGTTCTCAACTCGACGGCGCCTCTCATAGTTCACCCAGGTGTGGTCAGCATGGGTCAGCGCAGCGCGGCCAGCTCGCCTCGTCCGATCGCCGACTTCGAAGTTCGGCCGGTAGGCCTAGGATCCGAAGGCGTCTGTCTTTCCGTGAAGCGGTAAGCGAATCTCGTCCCCTTTTCGTTCTACTTTTAAATTAAGTTAGGTGCGCTTCAGTGTAAGCATGCGTGCCAAGTGTTCGTGACAATTTTGAGCTAGAATAATTGTGCTTCATCACGGTTTGTCATTTACCGAAAATGTAAATCGAGCCGATGAACGAGGAGCCATGCTTGAAAACGATGTATGTACGATGTTAACTTCTACCTGGGCGGCTTAAAAAAAAAGACAAGACTGGTTACGGTTGGATGCGAGGCTGGTCCCAATGCTATGGTAAGCACTTATACTCTGTTTCATACTTAGCGTGCAACGCTGTCAAGCTACTGGCGCGAGCATGGGGCTTGATCTCGTTGATCATTTGCACGCGTTCTCGCGCAAACAAAACCATAGATGAAGCCACGCGCTCGCGCCAGTAGCTTTGACAGCGTTGCACGCTAAGTATGAAAGAGTATCGAGCGCCTTTCTGAACGGCATATAAGCAATATAGCGATCAACGAGACGGCGACGAGCGACGAAGATTTCTCACTATCGCTGCTTGCGTCGCTCGGTTTTCGGGTTTCTAGAAAACGTCGCCTTGGTCGCTTGCACCAATCGGTTTCATAATGTGTGTCTCGTCGCGCGGCTGACTAATTCGAATATAAGTCGACCTTTTTTTTTTTCGGAAATCGTGACCAAAGAATTTCGACCTACATTCGCGACCAAATTTTGCGACCCTACCGGGGGCATGGAGCTATCGAATCACCGAGCTGGCGTTGCCGTAGAGCCGCGCCGCTTCTTGTTTCAAAAAGCTTTTGGTGCACGAAAACAACCGAAACAGCAGCAGCCGACGGCCCGCCCGCAGTGGCCGTTTCGCCATTGCGCCTGTAGCGTTCCCCTCGCTGGGCAACGGGGAAGGGGAGGGAGAGGAACGCGATGCGCCATGCACTTTGCCCTCCATCCTCGCAAACGCGCACAAAAAAAAAAAAAAAAAACGGAGATTACTTTTGTTTGTTGCTTGACGCGAGCTCGGCTCGCGTGTTGCTCAAGGCGACTCGACTCGACTCGGGGCGTTGCTTGCGTCTTTGTATTTTGTCTTTCGTCGCTTCGCCCGTCTCCACCTTCTTTTCATTTCTTCTTGTCGTCATTTTACAACGGTGTCAGTGAGGTATTGTTGCGAATTTCCGAGGATGTCTACCAAGCTGACGAAGCTTCGGACGACGATGACATGCCCGGAAGTTCTGACGGTGATTAAGTTTTTGGCATCGCCCCGTGATTTAGCTAAAAGTACTGTAAATAAAGGTTTGTTTCTTCCTTTTGCCCAAACTTTCCCCTGTTCTTAAAAATAAATAAAAAAAAAGGTCGACCTATATTTGAATTATTTTTTTTATTCTCAGTGGGTTCAATAAATAGGGGTCGACCTATTTTCGAGTAAATACGGTAACTTTAATTTTATTTTGGGTTACGTCGGACGTAACTCGAATGCTTGACGTAAAGATACGTTGGGCGTAACTTTAATTTTTATTTCGGGTTCCGTCGGACGTAACGTTAGACACTGCGTTACACTTATGCAAAACGGGGGCTGCTGGTTCATCACATAAACCAACCATTTCTGTGTTTAATTAAAACACATCACTGACCTAAAAAATCCTGCTATCCTAGAGTTTATGCTATAGGAATGTATCACTTCAGATAAATTTGTTAATTTCTACTTTTAGCCCCTGCCCCGCCAGGTACAACATCTGGCCTAAAGCAGTGTTTCGGATCTCCTTCCAAGACCTGAGGCGGGTCGTCATTCAATCCAGGAGTCGGCGGTGTCTCATGGGCGTGTTGCTGGTGCTTCTTACTGGATGGTGCTACCGGGGGACAAGTGATCATGCTTGAGAAAGGCAAGTATGGCCGCCGTAAGTACACATATTGTTTATACCTTTCCTCGAATCCACTCCTTTCAAGAAATGCACGGTTCGCATGCGCGCATCTCTCAATGCTTCTATAGTCGGCATGTTATTACTCCGGAGTGCTCATACCCAAGTAGCACAATACCCTGGCTCTAGCTCGCGCCAGGTTGGGCAGCCAAGGAAACTTTCCTTGGGCCATGCTTGTTTTGCACCAAGGCTTCAGCTAGAGCCAACCTGGCATGCCAAGATTGGCAGTAAGCTGCAATTCCCCGTCTAGCCAATCTGGGCTCCATCCTGTAAATACAGCCTGGGCCAGGGTGGCTGTTTCCGGGTCAGCCAATCCTGGATATACGGGGTAAATACAGCCCAGGCCACGTGGCTGCTTCCGGGTCAGCCAATCCCGACGTAGCACGAGAATGTTCTGAGAACATTCCGGGGATGTTCAAAAGTACATAAGCTTCTACTATTACGGTTTGCTTCGGAGCACCAATGAGCCGTACTACATATATGGATATGGTAAAGATCCTCACAGGGCGATCAATAGCTTTTAATCAAACATGTGTCTAGAAGGCGCAGGCACAAGATTCCCGCTTTCCCAGCGCACCAGCCTGAGCATGTACTAACTGTACTCCTACCTGTCAACTTCTTTGATTCAACATGTACCGCACACATAACCGATTACTCACTCCGAGCTTAAGAACAGATAGACATGGCATCCCACACGCAACTGCAGGATATACCTTTTCGTTTTAAAGTAATAACCCACCCACATGCTAAAAATCGGGTCTATTCGAAACTGCACCTCTACATACCCAGTGAGTGGCAAGTTCGTTATCAAGTTTTGAAAACCATTGCTTTTCTTCTACACCTTATATCACATTCCTCGGTAGACTCGTATAAGATAAAACTGATCTCTTATGCTAAGTTTCCAGAAACTCCCTTTAATTTGCAAATTTTTGGCACAAAGTGGCATATAGTGGATGGTCCCAAGTAGCACAATACCCTGGCTCTAGCTCGCGCCAGGTTGGGCAGCCAAGGAAACTTTCCTTGGGCCATGCTTGTTTTGCACCAAGGCTTCAGCTAGAGCCAACCTGGCATGCCAAGATTGGCAGTAAGCTGCAATTCCCCGTCTAGCCAATCTGGGCTCCATCCTGTAAATACAGCCTGGGCCAGGGTGGCTGTTTCCGGGTCAGCCAATCCTGGATATACGGGGTAAATACAGCCCAGGCCACGTGGCTGCTTCCGAACCACAGATTGCGTGAGAGCTCCGTAAAGTTGGCTTCACCTGCGAAAATTCTAGGAATGTTCGCAAGCGACGTTCCAAGAATGTTGCTCACATGAATGTTCGAAGGCGAATGTTCCGAGAACATAGTGCATACGAATGTTCGCCAACGAATCTTCCTAGAATGTTGAGAAGCTTACCTTGTAGGGAATGTTCGCATAAGAACGTTCCTAGAACGTTCTGAGTGGTGTTTTAACGTTCCTTCAACATTCAGAACAGCCAGGGAATGTTCGCTCGACATTGGCTCTGGCTATATGGGTAAAAGAACTCGGACCAGGGTGGCTCTTCACGGGCGAGCCAGTCTTGGTGATGATAATGTTGCAGTATGTGTTTTTCTACTTTTCTTTGAAGGAACAAATATGCGGTCTGGCAACATGGCCGAACGCTGGCTGTTTCTTGTATTGGTTGGGCCAGGGAATCTCAGTGAATCCCCAGGGAAGCACACATCCTGGCAGTGGCCGGTCTATCTCAGCCGGCCCTGGCCGGGAAAATGCGAGCTCCAGCCAAGGAAACGCGCTTCCTGGCAGTGGTCTGTCTATATCGGCCGGCCCTGGCCGGGAAAATGCGAGCTCCAGCCAAGGAAACGCACTTCCTGGCAGTGGTCTGTCTATATCGGCCGGCCCTGGCCGGGAAAATGCGAGCTCCAGCCAAGGAAACGCACTTCCTGGCAGTGGTCTGTCTATATCGGCCGGCCCTGGCCGGGAAAATGCGAGCTCCAGCCAAGGAAACGCACTTCCTGGCAGTGGTCTGTCTATATCGGCCGGCCCTGGCCGGGAAAATGCGAGCTCCAGCCAAGGAAACGCACTTCCTGGCAGTGGTCTGTCTATATCGGCCGGCCCTGGCCGGGAAAATGCGAGCTCCAGCCAAGGAAACGCACTTCCTGGCAGTGGTCTGTCTATATCGGCCGGCCCTGGCCGGGAAAATGCGAGCTCCAGCCAAGGAAACGCGCTTCCTGGCAGTGGTCTGTCTATATCGGCCGGCCCTGGCCGGGAAAATGCGAGCTCCAGCCAAGGAAACGCACTTCCTGGCAGTGGTCTGTCTATATCGGCCGGCCCTGGCCGGGAAAATGCGAGCTCCAGCCAAGGAAACGCACTTCCTGGCAGTGGTCTGTCTATATCGGCCGGCCCTGGCCGGGAAAATGCGAGCTCCAGCCAAGGAAACGCACTTCCTGGCAGTGGTCTGTCTATATCGGCCGGCCCTGGCCGGGAAAATGCGAGCTCCAGCCAAGGAAGCCCTTCCCTGGCTGTAGCATGGAAACCTTGGGCCAGGAAATACAATGAAGTGCCGGGCTGGCGGACGATCGTATTCCTTGGGCGATGCTGGGCCCGCTTACTACAATCAAGCGCCAATATTGGCCCAAGCTGGCCCAAGAAAGTGTGCTGCCTGGGTACATGTCAGCGCTAGTTTCTCTGGACCATGCAAATGAGATGCAACACTAAACCAGATGCTCTCGCAACAGTGCTGGGCTGAAGCACTGTGGAAGCTACTCTAGCCTTTACAACGCAGCACAAAAAAATTGTTTACATTGAGTATAGCTAGCTGTGAGACTCCTTTTTACCAAAAGCTCTGTCGAAACAAATCTGCCACCTTATATATACTGTAAAATTCCGAGCAAGCGCCCCCCCTGCACGCAAGTCAAAATTGCCTGCAAAGTGGTGGGGGGGGGGGGGGCGCTATCCCGGAACGGCACCAAAATTCAAAATGGCGACGACAAAATTTTTTTGCCAGAAAAAGAAAAAAAAGCGCAGTGCACACAGATTTAATATTTTATTTATCTCTGAGAACAGACTTTATTAGGCCAAAGATTTGTCACTGCTATGTTAATCACTTTCAAAACCATCAAAAGACTCCTCAGAGTCGGCCGCAAGAAAAAGTTCGCAGCATTCCGCGATGTTTCCCAACTGCATGCCGTTGGCTATTTTGACAGCCTCTTCAGAAAGAAGCCGGTTGCTAATGGCTCATTCTGCACTTCTTTCGCGCTCCAGGTATTAAAAGAGCGCGTCGTCCACGTATTCACTGAACACCGGCGCGCCGTTACTTAGCTTTCGTCGAACTTTGGCTTTCCCGTAGTTTGACTGTAGCAAATTGTCAAAATTCTTGTCCCATTCCCGTATCCGGTCGAGCTTGATGTGTCGAGACGTCTGGTGTACGTCTTTCCCGTTTTCACAATGCCATTGGACGACCTCGATTTCCTTTGCCACTGTGTAAGAATGCATAGCCGACCTGACACCCCCAAAACAAAGCGACAATGGCGCGTAGTGACCGGGCTGATCGGGCTGCAAAGTAGGATTGGATTGGATTGAATTCTTGGACTGAACTTCACAGGCCAGTGTTGCCTGGGCGCGGTCAGCGCGGTGCGTGATACGGGTGCGGAGCGGGGAGGGGGGCGCTTTCCCGGAACGGCGCGGAAATGTGAAATTAGCGGTGAAGTTGGGGGGGGGGGGGGGGGCTCTTGCTCGGGTGGGGGCGCTTGCTCGGAATTTTACGGTAGTACAAAAGAACGTCGCATGCCTAACCTGGATAAGGGCGTTTTTTTTTGCATAGGCCATTTTTTTCTTAAACCAATCCTTAAGCCTCCTTGAATGTTAACATCATGTGACACACGGAAGTACTGTAAACCCCTTAATGTTCGCGAGCTCTTAGTTTTTGCAGCCTTTAATTTTGCGTAATTTAGTGGCCGTGATTATGTCCTCTGTGACCGCTTCGAGAAGAAATAGGGGCCATGAAGATAAGGGGTTTTACTGTACATCGGAGAAAAGAGGAGGTCATTTTTGTTCGTATGCAAGAGTAAAACCAACAACAACAATCATGGTGTCATCACTTTGTGAGCCTATCTGTGTCTATTGAATGATATGAATTTTATTTTAGTTCGTTAAACCTTGTTGCCTGTATGTTGTGGGATGTCGTCTTCAACACAAACAGTGGTTTTCCTCTGAAGCAGGCAGCATGGATGCGTGCCGCAGCACAACAGAGTTCATTTGCAGGTTGTACCGCAGTTTGAAGGAGGATTCGCACAATATGGGGTAATCACAATTCAGTGGTCTACCTCAAGCGTGGACAAGATTTGCTCATTCTAAAAAAATTTGGCTAGAAATGAGGGATTTTTGACGAATGTACCCGCATGGTTGAAAGGGCCAGACAAGCCTTGTGAGCGCTTTGTTTTCTAGCCTCCCAGTCCTGAACCCACTCACGCACCACATGTGTAGATGTTCCGATAGGCGAGAGCACTTATTTGGAAAATGGTGGATGGCAATACGCATACATTGTTGTTATCTTTATCAGAATTCTGTATTATGGTCAAAGGTGGACTGCTTATTTGCAATACTTTTTCTCACTTAAAAATATGTCATACTAAAAATATGTAGTATAGCCAATGACAAAAAGAGAATGGCTGGGCGTCCTCCAGCACGCGCTTCTACTTTTCACCCCGCTTTGAACGGATGTGCTCACTCGAGGCTCATAAGACGCTGAAACGTCATCGAAGGTAGCAGGCGGGCTGGTGGCGGAACAACTGAGACTTCTCCCTGCCTTTCTCATTCTGTCAGTGAGCGTGTACTTCTATACTCTAACTCGGCTTAACCTGGACAGAGCTGAGGAGAATAGGCTTGGCGAGTGCCCTTAGTGCATATGCATTTGTACAGTTGAGGCACTTTCTAAATCAAGTACCTTGTGTATATTGCCTTCAAAAACACATCATTTGGGGGGTGCAAAACGAATTCTAAGGAATATTTTTGTTTGTATTGTCCTATTACGCATAGACTCCTTCGACTAAATGGGGAGTCGACCCAGCCTGTTGAAAAATATAATGCCTGCCCGATAATTGTTTTGCATTTAGTTAATATATCAGTATTCAGTTAGGTATCCCAAGTCGTTAGTCGTTGAGACGCAGTCTCTCTGTAAGTCAGTCATTTTTAACATTTGTAAAACTGCTTGTCAAATAACGGCACTGTCAAGGTCATATACTCAACTCAAACAATAGTTGGGCACAAGCTGGTCGCGTGGTTACAGGCAGCAAACATCCCGGTTTGAACGTCTGAGTACCTACCTCGCAATGTAGCTGAAGACTTGGCCAGGGCCCCACTCACAAACGTCTATACTTTGTATCTCTTTAAGCTGGACCACTTTTGACGCTACAAGCCATTGCAGCAAAAACAGCGTGACACATGATTATAAGCTCGACGTACCATGGCGTCCAACTACAAGGTCACATGGCTTGCTTTCTGCACTGAATTCGCAAGGATGGCTTGAAGCTTCTGCCGTGGTTAACTTTAACCTGAGATATTTTGGAATAATGCTTCCGGTTTTTAGTGTTGCCCGGCACGGTTCACAATTTGGTGATATAGTGCTGTATTGAAAAGTCGACGCATTCATGACAGTATCACCTAATGAATGCATGCTAGGTATTAAACTCTCCGTTCTGCAGAGAAATGAAATGCACTTTACTTCCAATTGCAGCGGCTTCTGGAACTTTATGGTATGAAGCACTTTATGGCTGCAAGCTCTGACCGGACCTTGTTCTGTGGTCTGCGCAGGGCTATTGCAGGGAGTCACTCCGAGAGCCTCACCAGAGTTTCCTGCCCGTGGTCGTCCTAAAGTTTTCTGGTGTAGGTATGCATTTTTTCTGTCTTTCCCTTAATGGTACTTGGGCGTTTTCTTTTCATTGTCGCCGATGTGCCTCAAAGTTGGTTAAGCACACGAATAGACGCTGTACAACTGTACCCCACATATGTTTCTCAAGATAACTTTTGTTTGCCAAAGTTACAGATTTTTTTATGAAGGTTGGTCTTCTTTTATTTACAAATTTGTTTGAGTCTCGATGGGCGACACTAAAACGTTATGCCAGTGGCGAAGACAAGTTCACTGCTCGAACTTGTTCTCAACTGATTGCAAGAACTTGGGTTGTGAAAAATAAATGTCGTAAAACCTCCTTCCAGCACTTGCTCTGCAGCACGAAAAAAAATTATACATAGGACATACCCTGTTTTTTAGACTGCTTGCTCATTCTGCAGGTCTGCCTGCCATAGATGGCGTGCTACCGGAGAGCAGGCAAATTCGATTGTTGGTTTTGCCATTTTTATATTAGCAGTTGTCTTAATAGTTTTTGTAAATTTAGAGATTTTCCTAAAAAGCAAGCTGGGACGAATATTTAGTTTGATTAGGTAGCTGGAAATAATGATTGAGTACCCTTTAGTCAGTAAAATAGACACTGTGTGCCACTGTTAGTGCCAAGTCGAGATCGGCGCTTTTTTGACATTTTGCTTAGAGTAGTACCCATTTTTATTGGTTAGCCTCTTGGTGCGCCAACTAAAATCTTTCTATGCAGACACCTGCCCTCTGCTGGCACACTATACCCTCATGCTCAGTGAGTGTATGAACTGGAGTTGTATCCCCACTCGACACTCGTTGAGCATGAGGGTAGGAAAATCTTACCATTGCAGTAGTAGTGTTTTATAGTCTTTACAGTTGAATGTGAATATTCGACAGAAATCTCTCAGGTTGGCGCAAAAGAGGGTTAAACAAACGCGTTTAATCATTTGCCTTAATTAGGTACCCATCATTTCAATGCCTACATGGCCTTGTCCTCAGGGGAGACTATGGCTGTGGCAGTGAAGGAGCAGTTTTTTTTTATAAGTACAAGTACAAAGTATAAAAATAAAAGGATCTATGTGCTGATCACTCAAGAATATGCTATTCATTGTAATGTATCTCTGCCAAGTACTTGAGTGTGATTTGTTTTTATTTTCAGCTACCTGGGTGCCTCAAGATCTCGAGATCCTAGTGGCCACAAACTTGGACTCAATCTTCTTCTGTGGTCTGGCCAGGACCATGGGGGAGGTAATCCCAGCAACAAGAGCATCGCAGCATCTCCCTGCCAGTGACTTTTGATTAGCGTCGCGACAGGGAGTCCTCGTGCCACCAGGTGTTAGGTATGCCACTCGAAATAAGCATTCTTCTTACCTATTCCTTAGGTGAAACCAGCAGGTGCACTACTAAGCCGAAAAAGTACCTAGGTACTGTAATCAAATCGGTTGGATGGATTAAAACAACAATAATGAGTCTTTGACTTGGGCAGTAACGTGCGTCAACTAATCGGTGAAGCAAGCCAGTCATGTAGTTTATCCTCGTTTTCACGCTGGTAATTATCGATCTAGTATGGTCAATGTTATACTTTTGCCTCTGTCCGCAAACACTCGATGCTGACGCTTGGTCCATTTTCAATCGACATTTGCGGACAGGACACTATCGTCTGCTACCTTGGTTTCTCTGCCTAGCACGCCTGCGTTGTGCACATATCTAAGATAAAACGCAAGTAACTGCACTATCATATCAGCTCTGTTAAATAATACGTTATAGCGAAAATGCATCTCAGTTCAACATTGCTCTGTGAAAGTATTGTTTATTTAGATCGTCTCTGACCTTCTTTGCGAGATGACCTCGGCTACGTGAGATCTGCTGCGCAAGCAAGTTGGCGACGAGAGTAGCTAAGCATAGCAGGCAATGTCTGCAAGCTGAACGCACCGAAACGCTCGCTGTCTCGAGTTCGTCGTTGCACAAGTGCTAGACGCTTTGAGACTGGCAGCAACGCTTACATCGATGCACGTCAGGTTCTGTCACTTGTTGCGTGGTTAGCGTTGATAACTTGTTTGTGGCTGAGCAAGCACGCGCAAGCTAAGCTGTCTCGTCACTGCTTCGAATTACTGTGACACTGGGGATAAGGTAGCGATCGATGCTGTCGGCATGGTTTCGGTTTCGAACAGACAACAGTTGTCAGCTGTTCACGTGACGAAGACATATCGAGATAACCCGTCTGCCGAAGTTGGCCTCACGTGGCATGCAAACATGATTGCATGACTGAGGCAGCTAGCTGGGACGCTGTCGCAACGCATTGTTTTACGTTTGCTTACTTTTGACGAAAATCTGGCACGTCGGGAACCAGTATGACGGTGGCAAGCGGTTCTCGGAATGCTTGGCAATTCCTACAGTCTCTGTACACCTGTGGGATGTCTGAGCAGTAGTAACAGAAGCGTCGAGTTCCGTCACAACACGTCACATCAGATTACAGCACAACACAAAGTGCCCTTTGTTCGTACAGCACTTGAAACAATGTTTGACTGTCCTAAGATACCTGCTCCAAATCCAGCTCTGTTGCTCCGAAACACTGTCTTAGCTGCTCCAAAAGCCGCTTTTAGCTGTTCAGAACACTGTTTGGTTGCGCAAAGGGCCACATTTAGCTGCTCCGAAACACTGCTTTAGTTGCTCCAAAACGTGCCTCAAGTGACTCAGCCAATCACATCACTGTAAGCCTAAAATGCAAAAGGCATATTCAAATCTTGGGTTGGATGGAGTTCCAATTACAAAAAGGAGTCTTCAGACATGATTAACATGTGAACCATGTGAAGCCCGCAGATGTAGTTTTGACGGTGTCACACACATAACTTCCCGCAGATGGCATCGCTCTTGCTATACCCAAACAATATTCTTAAAATAATCATTGTGTTACGTTGGTGTCAGCAATCTTATGTACCTATCACGCCCAGCAGTCGGGAGATGTGAAGTATAAAAAAACAGTAACTTGCACATTGTCAGCTCTGCAAAAATTTATATAGTGAACAGAGCATAGCACATTCAACTTAAGAAAGCAATTCAGTGCAGGCCTAGTTTTAAGGTTCACAGATGTGTAATTCCTCTTCATAATGAAGTGAAAACTGCTTAATTTGTGGCACACTACAGGCTCTCTATTAGTGTTAAAAAGTGTTATGGTTTTCTAAACAGCTCGCACCAAGTATTTTCTTGAAATACATAGGTTCATGGAAATTATTATATGGATGTTTGTAGACAGTCATGGTGAGACCAATCTTTAATGTCAAGTGTTCCACTTATTCAGAGTTGGTTGAGCCTGTAAATATTGTAGGTCGCAAATTAAATTTTTAGGCTCCAACCATTTGCGTTTAATTAAAACGCATCACTGACCTAAAAAGTCCTGCTATCCTAGAGTTTATGCTAGAATGTATCGCTTCAGATAAATTTGTTAATTTCTACTTTTAGCCCCTGCCCCGCCAGATACAACATCTGGCATAAAGCAGTGTTCCGGATCTTCTTCCAAGACCTGAGGCGGGTCGTCATTCAATCCAGGAGTCGGCGGCGTCTCATGGGCGTGTTGCTGGTGCTTCTTACTGGACGATGCTACCGAGGCACAAGTGATCATGCTTTGGAAAGGCAAGTATGGCAAGTATGGCCGCCGTAAGTACACATATTGTTTTTACCTTTGTTTGAATCAGGCACGTAGCCAGGATTTTGTTTCGAGGGGGGGGGAGGTCCGGGCCCCAAGCCCCCTCCCCCACCCCCTGGCTACGTGCCTGGCTCGAATCCACTCTTAAGAAATGCACAGCGGCGTGTTATTATTCCGGAGTGCTCCAACTCTGTCAGCGCTAGTTTCTCTAGACCATGCAAATGGGATGCAACACTAAACCACATGCTCTCGCAACAGTGCTGGGCTGAAGCACTGTTGCGAAGCTACTCTAGCCTTTACAATGCAGCACAAAATAGTTGACGCCAAGTATAGCTAGTTTTGAGACTCCGTTTTACCAAAAGCTCTGCCGAAACAAATCTGCCACCTTATAGGGAGTGCAAAAGAACCTCGCGTGCCTAACCTGGAGAAGGGCGTTTTTTTTTTGCATAGGCCATTTTTTTCTTAAACCAATACCTTCAGCCTCCTTGAAATGTTAACATCATGTGACACATGGAAGTACTGTAAACCCCTTAATGTTGGCGAGTCCTTAATTTTCGCAGCCTTTAATTTTGCGAAATTCAGTGGCCGTGATTATGTCCTCTGTGACCGATTCGAGAAGAAATAGGGGTCATGAAGATAAGGGGTTTTACTGTACATCGGAGAAAAGAGGAGGTCACTTTTGTTTGTATGCAAGAGTAAAACCAACAACAACAATCACGATGTCGACACTTTGTGAGCCTATCTGTGTCTATTGAATGATATCAATTTTATTTTAGTTCGTTAAACGTTGTTGCCTGTACGTTGTGGGATGTCGTCTTCAACACGAGCAGTGGTTTTCCTCTGAAGCAGGCAGCATGGACGCGTGCCGCAGCACAACAGAGTTCATTTGCAGGTTGTACCGCAGTTTGAAGGAGGATTCGCACAATATGGGGGAATCACAAATCAGTGATCTACCTCGGGCGTGGACAAGATTTGCTCATTCTAAAAAAATTTGGCTAGAAATCAGGGATTTGCGACGAACGTACCCGCATGGTTGAAGGGCCAGACAAGCCTTGTGAGCGCTTCGTTTTCTAGCCTCTCAGTCCTGAACCCACTCGCGCACCACATGTGTAGATGTTCCGATAGGCGGGAGCACTTGTTTGGAAAATGGTGGATGGCAATAGGCATACACTGTTGTTATCTTTATCAGAATTTTGTATTATGGTCAAAGGTGGACTGCATATTTGCAATACTTTTTCTCACTTAAAAATATGTCGTACTAAAAATATGTAGTATAGCCGATGACAAAAAGAGAATGGCTGGGCGTCCTCCAGCACATGCTTGTGCTTTTCACCCCGCTTTGGACGGACGTGCTCACTCGAGGCTCATGAGACGCTGAAACGTCATCGATGGTAGCAGGTGGGCTGGTGGCAGAACAACTGAGACTTCTCCCTGCCTTTCTCATTCTGTCAGTGAGCGTGTACTTCTATACTCTAACTTGGCTTAACCTGGACAGAGCTGAGGAGAATAGGCTTGGCGAGTGCCCTTACTGCATATGCATGTGTACAGCTGAGGCACTTTCTAAATCAAGAACATTGTGTATCTTACCTTCAAAACCACATCATTTCGGGGGTGCAAAAGGAATTCTAAGGCATATATTTTGTTTGTATTGTCCTATTACGCATCGACTCCTTCGACTTAATGAGGAGTCGACCCAGCCTGTTGAAAATTATAATGGCTGCCAGGTAATTGTTTTGCATTTAGTTAATATATCAGTATTCAGTTAGGTATCCCAAGTCATTAGTCGTTGAGACGCAGTCTCTCAGTAAGTCAGTCATGTTTAACATTAATAAAAATGCTTCTCAAATAACGGCACTGTCGAGCACATGTACTGAGCTCGAACAATCGCTGGGCACAAGCTGATCGTATGGTTACAGACAGCAAACATCCCGGTTGGAACGTCCTACATCGCAATGTAGCTGAAGACTAGGCCAGGGCCCCACTCACAAGCGTCTGTACTTTGTATCTCTTTAATCTGGACCACCTCTGACCCTACAAGCCATTGCAGCAAAAACGGCGTGACACATGATTATAAGCTCGACGTACCATGGCGTCCAACTAGAAGGTCACATGGCTTGCTTTCTGCACTGAATTTGCAAGGATGGCTTGAAGCTTCTGCCATGGTTAACTTTAAGCTGAGATAGTTTGGAATAATGCTTCCAATTTTGAGTGTTGCCCGGCACGGTTAACAATTTGGTGATATAGTGCTGCATTGAAAAGTCTGTGCATTCATGACTGTATCACCTTATGAATGCATGCTAGCTATTAAACTCTCTGTTCTGCAGAGAAATGAAATGCACTTTACTTCCAATTGCAGCTGCTTCGGGAACTTCATGGTATGAAGCACCTTATGGCTGCAAGCTCTGCCTGATCTTGTTCTGTGGTCTGCGCAGGCCCATTGCAGGTGGTCACTTAAAGGGACACTCAAGTGGTTTTTGAGTTCGTGTTTTGATGATGACAGCTGAATTTAGACGCCCCAAGTATCCCTAAAAACCAAATAGTATAGTCATACGGTGATTATTTCTTTAATAAAATGTAATTGAAGGCCGCCAAACCTCGGATCCATCCGAAAACGAAACCACTCTCATTGGTCCTCGCACGCTTATCAAAAGTATCTCGGGCCAATGGCGTTGGACGACGTTCCGTCGCGCAGTGATCCCGAGGTAGCCGCATCGGCCGAACCTCTTTGTCATTCGAGCTTCGATCATGGCGGCGTTCTCTACGCTCGAGGACCTGATGCCGTTGGAGGTTGAAATTCTTCGGCGGACAGCCGACCTGGGGATGATTTCCTATGACGCCACTCCGACGTGCGATGTGGACGATAGCAGCGCTTCGGAGTCCTGTTCGGGTTCCGAGGACGATGAAACGCAGACCTTTTCGGGCGTTCTTCGATTTGCGGTTGGGGCAAGTCGTAACCAAACCAACGTTTGACATCGCAGCGTTACCTCTGTTACGTGATGTCAAACGATGTCGCCACGTTGACTTTCGCCTCGGGAGGACGGGGGGAAGGCTGGTTCAGACATGTGCAACGAGCGCGTACCTACGACTGCGTCCGTTGCAACCGGAGCGACCGGAACGACAGCTCTGCGCCGCGCGTACACACCTGAAATTATTACAAGCACAGCGGGTCGCCGTCAGCTGTTTCAGCGGCCCCTCTAAAAGGGGACGCACTGCTACTCCATGCCGTAACAGAATAGAGACAGACAGTTTTCTATAGCCTAAAGCTTTATTATTGATTTTTCTTGATAGGCTTGCAGGGTACAGTGGATGAAAAAAGAAAATAAAAAGATGCCGTACGCCGTCTTGGACGATCACGACTCTATACACGACATTGCAATAGTACAAATATCGCCACACGCATTTTCTACGATTATAAAAGACAATGTAATCTTAGCAGCGATATAGCAACGTAGAAATATGATTTCGTGATCAGATAGACGTTGCGAGCTTCAGGATTGCTAACACTAATAACTTTTCTCCGGTGATGAAAACGCGTGAAACTTCGCGTCCTTTATACGGTACGCGCCAGTAATACCTTGAACTTGAGCACACGCATGAAATGCGCCAAATAAGAAATCCGGGCGATGTTCGAGGACACAAATGCTTAGAAAGCACCACTGTAGTCGAAGTAAACAAACACGACGGCACGGGCGTTTCTGCTGTCTTGAGAGTGCCGCCACGGCATCGCCGCACGAGTAGGTGGGTCTTCCCTTCTAGTACGTGCTGGGTTATCATAACGACACACGACGAAAATTCACAGTCAAGGATAGCGCTTTTACGCGGAACGATGAGCTTTCACCACGCCGAACACGTCGATGATCAACACCGACGCCATGTGCGCGCAGATACGTGCGCTTCCGCGCATCCCGGGGAACGGGAAATTCACCCCCGCGGAGGACGGCAAGGAGAAAACATAGTCCCTTGTTTGTGAAACGATAATTGCAGTATCGCGTATTCTAAACTAGAACTATTTTACGTCTTGTGAAATTATCATGCACAACATATTTAAATAAACTGAAAATTGTTTCTTTAGCGAAACTTTACAAAGGCCGCCAAAATTTTCAAACATACGATAATTTCATTGGTCCTCGCAAGTACAGGAAAGAGTCCGCACGTATTTTATTCCTGCGTGATTAATAGGCGGTTCTGCCTTTTAAAACTGAAGATACTCATTCACTGACACTTCCTTAACGCCATCGCACCAAAAAGTAGCTTCCCCAAAAACCGCTTGAGTCTCCTTTAAAGAGCATCACCAGAGTTTCCTGCCCGTGGTCGTCCTAAAGTTTTCTGGTGTAGGTATGCATCCTTTTTGTCTTTCTCTTAATGGTACTCGGGCGTTTTCTTTTCAGTGTCGCCGATTTGCCTCAAAATTCGTTAAGCACACGAATGGACGATGTACAACTGTATCCCACATATTTGTGTCAAGATAACTTTTCTTTGCCAAAGTTACAGATTTTTTTATGAGGGTTCGTCTTTTTTGTTTTTATTTACATATTTATTTGAGTTTCCACGGGCAATACTAAAACGTTATGCCGGGGGCAAGGACAAGTTCACTGCTCTAACTTTTTCTCGACTGATCGCAAGAAATTTGGTTAATGTCGTGAAACCTCCTTCCAGCGCTTGCTCTGCAGCACGAAAAAAATTATACATAGGACATACTCTGTTTTTTAGACTGCTTGCTCATTCTGCAGGTCTGCCTGCCATAGATGTCGTGTTACTGGAGAGCAGGCAAATTCGATTGTTGGTTTTGCCATTGCTTTTTTTAGCCGTTGTCTTAATAGTTCTTGTAAATTTAGAGATTTTCCTAAAACGCAAGCCGGGACGAATATTTAGTTTGATTAGTTAGCTGAAAATAATGATTGAGTACCCTTTAGTCAGTAAAATAGATACTGTGTGCCGCTGTTAGTGCCAAGTCGAGATCCGCGCTTTTTTGTCATTTTTCTCAGAGTAGTACCCATTTTTATCGGTTAGCCTCTTGGTGCGCCAACTAAACTCTTTCTATCCAGACACCTGCCCTCTGCTGGTACACTATATCCTCATGCTCAGTAAGTGTATGAACTGGAGTTGTATCCCCAGTCGACACTTGTTGAGCATGAGGGTAGGAAAATCTTTCCATTGCAGCAGAGCCATTTATTGGGAGGGTTTGGCCAGTCTATGATTTCGCTACCGTAGTGTCCCCCTCCCGAGTGAGCCAATCAGCCCACGGCACAGAGTGAGAGGCGTGAGCGCATGCGCGTGAACTCTCGGCTGCTCCCAGCTGCGCGGGGAAGGCCGCCATTTTCATTCATTTGCCGGCGAGGGATCGATATCCAAATTGCGGTTCTTTCCTTTTATTTGGCAGGCTCTGGCAATAAAATGATATAGTGTTATTCTTCGGTGGCTTAAAAAGCTAAAGAATGAAGTTTCTCCATGTTTGAACGCAAATTTTTATTCAGGCGAAAAAGAAATAAGCTTGTAGCAGACGACGCATAGCCTCAACAGTGCTCCGCGCCGACAGCGTTGCATCAAAATGGCGGTCGTCTCCTCTTTGCTGCCTTCTTTCTCTCGCTTCTTTGGCGCTCTCCTCCCTTTCCTCCTCTCTGGCGCCTTCGTCGCCACACCCACTTGCCAAACTCTCCCAATATACGGCTCTGCATTGCAGTAGTAGTTTTTTTTATAGTCTTTACAGTTGAATGTGAATATTCGACAGAAATCTCTCAGGTTGGGGCGAAAGAGAGTTAAACGAACGCATTTAATCATTTGCCTTAATTAGGTACCCATCATTTCAAGGCCTACATGGCCTTGTCCTCGGGGGTGACTATGGCTGTGGCAGTGAAGGAGCAGTTTTTTAATAGGTACAAGTACAAAGTATAAAAATAAAAGGATCTATGTGCTGATCATGAAAGAATATGCTAGCCATTGTAATGTAGCTCTGCCAAGTACTTGAGTGTGATTTGTTTTTATTTTCAGCTACTTGGGTGCCTCAAGATCTGGAGATCCAAGTGGCCACAAGCTTGGACTCAATCTTCTTCTGTGGTCTGGCCAGGACCATGGGGGAGGTAATCCCAGCAACAAGAGCATCGCAGTATCTCCCTGCCTGTGACTTTTGATTAGCGTCACGACAGGGGAGTCGTCGTGCCACCAGGTGTTAGGTATGCTACTCGAAATAAGCATTCTTACCTATTCTTTAAGTGAAACAGCAAAAGCACTACTAAGCCTAAAATGCAAAAGACATATTCAAATCTTGGGTTGGATGGAGTTCCAATTACAAAAAGGAGTCTGCAGACATGATTAACATGTGAACCTAAAAGCCCGCGGATGTAAGTTTGACGGTGTCACAGAAATAACTTTTCGCAGATGGCTTCGCTCGTGCTATACCCGAACAAATTCTTAAAATAATCATTGTGTTACGTTGGTGTCATCAGTCTTATGTACCTATCGCGCCCAGCAGTCGGGAGATGTGAAATATAAAAAAACAGGAACTTGCACATTGTCAGCTCTGCAAAGATTTATATAGTGAACAGAGCATAGCACGTTCAGCTTAAGAAAACAATTCAGTGCAGGCCTATATTCATGGTTCACATATGTGTAATTGCCCTTCATAATGAAGTGAAAACTGCTTAAGTTGTGGCCCACGACATGCTTTCTATTAGTGTTAAAAGGGGTATGGTGTTTTAAACAGCTCGCACCAAATAGTTTTTTGAAATACATAGGTTCATGGAAATTATTATGTGGATGTTTGCAGACAGTCATGGTGAGACCAATCTTTAATGTCAAGTGTTCCACTTATTCGGAGTTGGTTGAGCCTGTAAATATTGTAGGTCGCAAATACAATTTTTATGGTATGCAATGGGCACAATCGTCCGTAATGACTAGCTCTACTTAGGGGAACTTTATGCGTTTACTTCGGCAAGATGGTTTCGCAGAACTAAGTATTTCTTTTATTCAACTCCTGCACTAACCTTGTCTCTAGAAACTTTTTATATTCTTTGTGATGCTGAGATAAGATTCTGGAAATAGTTTTTCTAGAACTACGCTAGATATTTCCAGTTCATCAACTTCCTCGCAAAGCATGCGAGAGAGCCAAACCTTGTAATGTACGGAGGGAACTCAACGAATGACGCGACAGACAGTTTGAAACAGTCGGCACTGTAACAGTAATAATGACATGCCACTTGCTTATGTAATGCTCATTGTCGCAGATCAAACTGCTTTTTCCGTCTACACTCATTTTTGGTAGAATCATTCACCGAACTCCCTCTCGAGACTGCAGCGCTTGGTTCTCCGAAGTAATTTGCATGAATATAAATGCAACAGGTTTCTTTGAGTGTGCGTCTAACACATATTCTTCTTATTGAACGTGCTAATTGTATTCATTACCATATCCATAATTGTATTCGCATTCTACCTAATAATTTTTATTTTGACATTTGAGTTTTCGGCAGTACTTTTCTTTACATCTGTGCTTGTCGAGCCGTACTCAAGTCCATACATCTTGTCTTTCACTATTACATCAATATATAGAAGTGTTGATGCCGAGTGAGAATTCAAGCTACCGAATCTGTCATGTGAGTTAAGAACCAAGAAAGAGCTCTATAGACAAAATTTTGTGAAAGAGGGCTGTATGGGTATCAGAATAGCACATGCCATGCTAAAAAAATGCAAACTTTTGTTAGGTATGCAAGGATGACAGTGCTGCGCCATTTCTGATATGTCACAAAACAATCAGTGGCATACAGTGTTCCTTATGGATGTTTAAACTGTCAAATTCAAAGCCCAAAAGTTTTATTCAAGAACGTTCCTCACTACAAATGTATTTAGAGATCTGAGCCACCGACTCATGCAAGACTATGTGGCAAACATTCATTTTCATGTGGATTACGGTTTACAAGGTCTAGTCTGCACTGATTTATTGCATTCATGCTGAAACTGGGGGGGGGGGGGTTCTCTGGGTATGAATAAAGAGATAAACATTTCTTGAAATCAAAATTTTTGAGAACGGACAAAAGGAATGATATTAAAGCGGTATCTTAGATTCTCTTTTCTTTGTCTTATCTTTAATTATCACTTTATTTCATGTGAGGCATTTAGTTTTTTAGGGCGCAGCTCTTAGGTGCCTGTTTCGCGGCGTCGCCATCGGCATAACTGCCCCGCTAAACTTGGCAGGAAATTGAATTAATGTAGAGGTCATTTGACATTAATTTTTCAGCTAAATCTAGTGGAGAAACTGTGTTTGTTTCTGGCTGACGTGACACAAAGTCATGTGATGTCGTTTTCCCCGCTACATTTAGTGGGAAAACTGAATTGGTGTTGAGGTCACGTGACATCAATTTCCCTGCTAAATTTAGTGAGAAAATTTTCCTGCTAAATTTAGGGAAATTTCCCGCTAAATGGGAGGGAGCAGAAGAGGAGAAGGGGAGGGGGAGGAGGGGCATACCCTCCCATCCTCCTCCTCAAGATCTGCGCTCTAAGTTCGCATTAAAGAGTATTGTAAACGTCTTTTATTTTTCATCTCATGTTTATTCAATTTTTGTATCGCAGGTGCGCTCGCAGCACAAATCTGGGTTGTGCTGACCCTCTACGCACAAGTTGGGAACTCCTGAGTGGCAAGAGTGGGAGTTTGGCCTGACAGCTCAAGGGACACCTTTGTTCAGTATTGAATTTATATTTATCATCTTTTGAGCAAAGTTAAGCTTTGCTGCATGCAATTCTTCTAGAAATAAATACTTGCTACCAAATTTACCACGTCACTACATTTCGCCACTGCTATTAGTGCTCCTCGAGGACCTCGGACAAGAGCTTATTTGTGTGCAAACATCATGCTTGTTTCAAACCAATCGCTGATGTAGAGACTTGCTGACATCCAGCATTCCAATGGAACGCTGGATGTCTGCGAGTCTCTCCCGAAGGATGCAAGTGGGGAAGGAACCATACAGTCGTATCGTATTAGGGGACATGCTATAGGGTGTGCTTTGTATGCTTTACAGATTTGTTGAAAAAAAAGCCGTAAAAGCTACACTTACGCGGTCAGTGCACGTGAGTTATATGGCCAGGGGGGCATGGTATAAAGGGCTAATTGTAATGATGAGTCGGCTTATTAAAGGGAAGTGCAAGACTTCTTTCAGAAAACTAGATGGAGGTTGATTCTAGTGTAGTTTTATCCCGTGAATCTGAATATCACGTTCGTTTTCTCCAAAGATGTAACTAAACTTGAGAAAACACACAAAAAACATCCGACCAGTAGGGACGTCGTAAGGGGATTTTTCAGCTGCCAAGCATGTGTCGCTTGAGGGCCGCGCGTCCAATCGCAAACTTTCTAGGTGTATTCTCCCGCACTGGCACCAGTCGTGATGTCTTTTTTCCCCTTTTTAAAAATAGCGTGTGCGTGCATAGCTTTGATTGGCGCTGAAGATGCGTGAGCAGAGATTTCGAAAGCTCCTTTTGTGACGTCACTCTCCGGGAAAGAGTGCCTCCAGTGATACTTTAAAAATGATTCTATGCAGCCTCGATTCACCAAATTACCAAATAATTTTGATATTTGAGATTCTGGAGGTCAAATGAAGAAGATTTAAATGTGTTTCCTCAAATACAAAACCACTCTAGCTTCCCTTTATGTATAATATGTTCCTTAAATTTTTAATTAGTGAAAATAGACCCATAATTCCAATTAGAAAGTTGCTAAGCATTATCGAAAAACACTAAATCAACTCTTTGCGTGAATATATAAGACGGAAGCAGCATTTTACGGCGTTCTAAAAAAAAAGGCTTAATTAGGACGCGTTTCCAGACTTCGGTTTCTTATCAGAGCGCATCTTTGCACCTGCGATGCTGCTGACCAGTGGCTGCAGTGCGAAGCCACCTCCTCGCCTCCCTCGTAGGATGGAGGGAAGCAAGGCGCACGTGTGTTGCGCTACTAAACCCCTAAGGAACAGGACCGTGGGCGCAGAGATGCGCTCCGATAAGAAACCGAAACGGATCCAGATAAAGCGTTTTTACAGAACGCATAAAATGCTACCCCTGCATTATATCCTTCTAAAAAGAGTTGATTTAGTGGTTTCCGATGACTCTCATCAAGTTTCTAATTGAAACCATGTGTTCATTTTCAGTAATTAAAAAGTTAATTAACAAATTGTATTTAATTATCCGACTGATCGTTACGATTAGGCCCCTATACTACAGTACCCCTGGCCGTATAACTAACCTGCACAAACCACAGAAGTGTAGCTTTCACGACCTTTTTAAACAAATATATAAAGCTTAAAAAAATCGCCCTGTATAACAGTGAAAAGGCGATACCACTATGGTGAAGCCATATGGCTCCACCATGGTGGTATCGCATTTTTGCTGGTATAGGATGTCCCATATTACGTTATGCTTCTATGGTTCCGTTCGCCTCCATGGTTCCGACACGATCCACTACGCTGGTATAGGATGTCCCATAATACGACACGCTTGTATGGTTCCGTCCACTGTATCGTTCCGCCTTAATCCACTATGCTGGAGCCGCCTTTTCGCTGGTATAGGATGTCCCATATTACGGTTACGCTTGCATGAGGTTTTTCCAACATCTTTCCGTCATCAAGATTTTCCAATAGGGACTAGAAAGCGGGTACAATGATGGACCGCCGCTTTTTCACGGTCATTTGGAGCCTGGTCTAAATGTGGTAC
This sequence comes from Ixodes ricinus, assembly GCA_037355805.1. Lineage (NCBI taxonomy): Eukaryota > Metazoa > Arthropoda > Arachnida > Ixodida > Ixodidae > Ixodes > Ixodes ricinus. Next base: position 7,415 of record JAZHYW010060597.1, on the reverse strand, counting down.
ATATGTTACCACTGTCCCACAAAGGGTTAGTCAGTCAAAAAATAACCTGCATTGACCGGAGTTTTTTTGTTTTTATTTTATAAGAGGTTTGTTATCTTTGGAGACGGCGCGTGCTGCCCTTCTTTTTCTGAAGGCCCGTTCACACTCTTGCGACCGAGTTCGACCGAGAGAGACGTCGGCCGCTAGTCCCCGTTCTTTCTCCTTGTGTCCTCTCCGATCGTTGCGGGATCCGGTTTGGATTCGCGGTGCTGCAGCACTGCACTTGATCTGTTCTGAAGTCACAAGACAAGGGAACTCGATTAAGGTATGTCGAAGTACTTCTGTTTATGGTATAAGTATACACCAGGGTCGCTAAACTCGTCAAATACAACTTTCTTTGTGTTATGACATAGTGGGGGGAGGAGCCGAGAGATTGCCGCGAAGTTTTCTTTTCTCGCAATCCCGCAGATCCGTGTATCTTCGTGACGTTTCTCATTGAAGGGAGAGAAAATCCCTATCGCTCCCTGAGGCTCCGAACAAGAGCAGCACGGAAGAGCGCGCGGAGAGAGCCGTGGTTCATCCGTGTGACGTCACGAGGAAGATTATAAGCTGCGACCAACATGTTTGATTGTCTCTATGATGGAGGCTTGGGTAATTGCATTCTAAAATCAACACCGTTGAAGTTGATAGTCTGAAGTCGTTCTTATTTCCGCCGATAAAGCAGCCTTTACTAAAAAGCGTCCCTGTTGTTCTTTTTATTTATTTCGGCTCAAAGCCCGACGTGGCTAGGTCACAACCAGCCGAGTAGCATTGTCCACTTTCGGACGGATTTCGCTTCCGGGCAGTTGTCTCCCCCATGTGCGGGATAAAATCATTTTATGGTAGACTTTCAAAGATTAGTCAAACTGGGATTAATTATGCGTTCTTTAACGGAAATAAGAGTCATGTCAGGTTGTCAATATTGTCGGTAATGTTTCGAGAACGGGAAAACACCAGAGTTTTCATCGTACACAACCAAAATTGTCACCGTCGACTTGAACAGGCACCATCAAATTTGTCGTTCACAATACAGTGTTCTAGAGAGTTGTAGTGGCAAGAGCGGCGGCCACCGCGTGAAGATTTTGCGCGTAGACGACACCGTAGCGCTGCTGTTCTGAGCCCTAGGAACTGTGGCAAAAGGCTTCAATAAAGAAGAACGAGGCGCCGGCGACACGCGCGCTTCATGTCTATACTCTGTTTCACCTTGTGTTGTACCGCAGGAAAGGCTACAAGCGCGAGCTCCTTGCTCTATGGCACACCTCGCCGGCACAAGCTCTCATGCACCAAGGGAAGCTGCCAACGCTATGAGCTTGCGCTTCTAACCTTCGCTGCGGTACAACATAAGGTTGAAACGGAGTATTAGCGGCGAGATGTTTCGATAGCGCCCTCGTTCGGTTACCTTTCGTGACGTCATTACCTCGCGAACAACAAGTTCGATGGTGTTTGTGATGGGCATGGTGGAAGCCTGAAATCATAGCGCTCTCAAAGCAACACTGCCAACACCGTCAAAATTGAAGTTCTTACATTCCTCTTATATCCATCGATGAGACATCCTTTGCTGACGTCAGAGTCAGCATTCGGCCAATTGTTGTGGGCCGACCACGGCGACGCTTTCGATCGCTCACGTCACCAATAGAGCCCAGCGGACATGGCTTCGTCTCGTCCTTCCTAGATATTGCTGTAGTTCGGGAGAAGCCGTACCGCCTCAGTTTTGTCGTCTTCTTCGCTCATCGCACATCTGCCATCTGCCACAAATTCTCCTATGGCACGGGGGGATCGGTGGCCGAGTGGGCTAGCGCACACCAGTTCCGGAGCACGTGGAGCGAAAGCTCGCGCTGCAGAACCCAGGGATCCTGGGCTCAATCCCCACCCCTGCCCGTTTCGATCTGGATGAGCATCGTACCGGCGTGCGGTCGTGTATCACTACTGCGTGGTGCACGTTAAAGATCCCGGGCTAGCGGTTGTACCGCACTGGCTAGATTGCTTATCTACAGTGGGTAACAATGTCGCCATGTTCTGGCAGACTAAACTCCTGCTGTATAAACAACTAACGACTAATTTGTTTGTTTTCCTATGGCACGGAACTCCAGCGCCACCCGCGGCATCTACGTTGACCGTCTTCACGCGGCCCATTGTAAGCGGGCGCCGCTCTCGCCACTATACCCTCTAGAACACTGTATTCACAACTGATAATCCTGACCCTGACGTCAAAGGTATGAACTATAAAAGGATGTCACCGAACGCGCCTGCACTACAACGAGCCCTGGCACGAGCCTCTCGCTTGGAAGTCTGTTATGGCCGCTTGTGAGTTCGTGGAATGCAAACCGTTTTAATTCCAGAATCTCTAGAACCATTATTTCAAAATTGCACGCTGTGCTGTTCCTCGTCATCGCTCAGTTGGAACGCCTCTAGCAGGGTCGTCGAAACAGGAGGACGGGGAGGGGGTCATCCCCCCCCCCCCAAGTGGCGTCGAAAGAGGGGGCAAGGGGCATGAAGGTGTAAGGGGGGGGGGGAGGGGTATCGCCCCAGCCCCTGACCACAGCATTTCAGAGAGTTATAATAAAAAAAATGAAATACGTTTGCAGTTCTCTGTAACGTCGAACTAGAGCGCAGCTCTTGAGGAGGAGGAGGGGAGGGTATGCCCTTCCACCTTCCTCCGTACCCTCCCCTCCTCCTCTCCTGCTCCCCTCCCATTTAGCGGGAAACTGAATTGGTGTTGAGGTCACGTGGCGTCAATTTCCCCGCTAAATTTAGCGGGGAAACGTCCCATAATGCAACACGCGCAGTTATGCAGACGGCGGCACCGCCGCCGACGGCGACGCCGCTCAAGCCCGAAACGGGCGCTTGAGAGCTGCGTTCTAAAAATTCGGGGGAAGGGATATCCCCCTTCTTCACTACCATCACCCCTCTCTCTCTCTCTTCCTCTCTCCCAAACAATTTCTACGGACCTTCCTGACTCCCATTTGTGTGTGTGAATGTGTGTGTATGTTTGTGTGTGTGTGTGTTGGTCGCACCTTTTTTTATTTCCCTTCCTTAGGTTTTCCCTCTCCATCCCTCGTCGCCCCCTCTTCTCTCAAACACTACCGACGTCAGTCCACACACGGCGCTTGGGTGACCCCGGTAGCGTTGTTGACAGTTCCGGAAGATGAGCTCTAAAGCCGCGTACACCGCGCACGGCTCCACAATATCACAAAGTTCAATCTTCGCCTCGATTCCGAAGCGAAGATTTTGGCCTCAAATAACTCCTTCCCAAAGTTGTGAAACGTCACTTTGTCGTCACCAATAACTTCCACAAACAACGATCTTCCGACGAGAAAGTTCAGAGCATTTACAGCCCGCCTAGGTACAATTACGTATTATTAATTCTAACGCGGCGTAGGGATGTAGGGACACGCGGGAGCGACGTCATCAGTGCAGCCGTTCAATCGGCTAGCCCCACGGTGTTGCTCGCGCGCGCTCCGATGAAGCTCGCTACGACTTTGTGTTTCACATTCTCACTGGAATTCGAGCACCAAGAGAGCTTGGATGATTGACATCTCGTCCCGCGTGACGCCATCGTCGCGAGAGTCCAATCAGCACGCTCCGCGAACTTCGGCCCCAACTTTGTGTTTGACGAGTTTAGCAACCCAACTCATCTCTGTGACGTCAGGGCGCGGTGGTGGCGCGTCGGTCGCACTTCCGGTCTGGGGCTGTGGGCAGAAGTCCCCATGCCAGACGTGTATTCCTGCGTTGTTTTGAAAGGAACCAGACAAAAACCTGCCTTCTCGTCAAAACGCCGCGACTGGGGCCGTACCAAAAGTGTCGAGAAAGGTTTGAAGGTCAGTTTTCACGTGCTCGGTTCGTCCGAGAATCTGGATACGTGCCGTGAAAAGGCAAAAGCAGACGCCGTCGGACAACGATTGCTTGGGCGGAAAGCACCTTGGGTTGAATTCACGGATACTTGTGGTCCTCAGATTTATTTGTTTTGTTCCAACATGAACGCCAGAAAACCGTCAAGTTGCGGACCACCTGCGGACTACGTTCAGTGCGTCTTCAAGTTCAAACGGCCGCCTGATTGTTCGAACTGTCGTCTGCTCTTTCAAACGTTCCTGCTTGTCGTCTGCTCTCTTAGACGACGCCGGTCCGTAGACCAAATGTTGGCCCGGTACTTGCGATAAGAAGTAAGTGCAGGCCTCAAAAGACTTAAGTTTGAAGGTTGGTAAGCAGGCTCAATGTAAACAGTAGATACAAGGAGATGTTGATCATTGTTACCAGTGACCATCACCGACTTGTTATGCCTAATTCAGTTGGTCCGATTCTGCCTGCGATTTTCAGTATCGACGTTGACCATCTCAGCTACGGTTCACGCTTTTGCAGCGCGAGCGGCGTCGCGACTGAAAATTCCGAGCAAAATCTCATCATGCAGAATCAGGCTTTACCGTACATTCTGCGGCGTCCACGCGGAATGAATCGCCACATGTCACATTATTCAAGCGAAGTTTTGCGGTGTAACGAGCCTCGGTAATTTCGCTGACGCCGCTCAAGATAGTCAGACATCGCCAGGAAGACGTAGAACCAACAATTCGAACGCGAAAAAGGGCAGGGGGACTCACACTGACGCCGACAACATCGCATTTCAATGGTGTGTTTATGGGCGACGGCGAGCTTCTTGCCCACACCCCTATCGCGCATGCGCGGCGCCGGTGGTGTCCGCTAGGGGCGCTCCGGGCGCTCCGGTTTGTTTGTAAACATGAGTTGGTGTATTCATTAAAGGGCCTCTGACACGCCAAAAAAAGATTTTTTTTATGCTAGGCGTTGAATTGTCATATCAGGACATTACAAAAAAATTGTTTCACTATAGAGTTGCGTAGTTTGTTTTATAAAAAATAGAAATACGAGGCCCAATTCAAAGTTCCCGCCGTGCACTGTGACGTAACAGTGTACCGCGAGGTGTCGGGGCGGTCAGAAGGGAGGCATCGACCTACGTCACTAAACGTGGGTTCACCGGAAGTCACGTGAGTTTCACTCCTCGTGCTCTCCGCGACCGTGCCTAAGATTTTTTTTTACTCTGCTTTTCGTACGAGCGATTGTAGAAAACGAAGTTTCAGTTCCACTAGCTCTTTACCGCTGCACCTTTGGTTAGTTTGCGTGCTGTAAAATTTGAGGACGAAGAGTCAGTGGATCGACGTGATGGAGGTCAATGATGAAAGCGTTGCGAGTACAAGCCAGTGTATGAGTGCATGCCGTCAGTCCGATAATACAGAGCTGTACTGGGCGCAAACCAAACTATCAAATTTTGAAAAAAAATTTTAGAACGCTCGCAGAAATTAGGATTGCTAGCATACGACACGCCCGATCGCATTGCTGAAGGTTCAGACACCGAGGTTGTTGAATCATCGGATACTCTCCAGGCTAAAGATGCCTGCCATCTAAAGAATACGAACTGGTTTGTGTACCAAGTACAAGTAAACGTCGAGCACAAAGTACGTATTTTGTCTAGAACATGAGTAGAACCTGTTTACTAGGTGCACATGCGGCCGATGTATGTCTCTCGGAAATGCATGCAGTGTGATCTCTTCTTCAGTTGCTGAAATACCGGGACAGTCCCTCACACAGCATTTCTAGGCATTGTAATTGATCACGTCAATTCACTGGCTCCGCTTCTTCTACCTTTACAGCAACATTAAAGGGGCCATGAAACAAAAATGTATCGACCTCATCTTAATTTTTTTATATTCAATAAAGCCCAAAGATGTTGTTTTCAAGTTTTGCGGCCAAATATTGTGTCTGGAATTTACAAACCGCGTCTAAAAATCATAAGTTTCGGCGATTCTGAAACGACCATACGACACGGTGTGGGACCAGAGGCAACAAAACGTCATCATAAGTTATATATAAAGCGGAACAGATATTAAACTTTATTTATTTTTCGCATAACAAATTGAAAATGATAAAAACAAATAATCATTTATTGATGCTCTTATATTATTTAGACGATACAGCATTACGTGATTGCGATTGAGTTTCGGTTTAAAACGCATCCTAGTCTTCCGTCGCTTGGTAGCCATGGTAACAACCGGGTCACGGGTCTATTAGCGGCGAGATGTTTTGGTGGCGCCTTCTATGGTTTCCTCTCGTGACATCATTACCTTGCGAACAACAAGTTCGATGGTGTTTGGAATGAGCATGGTGGACGCTTGAAATCATTGCGCTTTCCAAACTAACACTGCCAACACCCGTCAAAATTAAAGTTCTTACATTCCTCTTATTTCATCGATGAGAAATCCTTTGCTGAAATATCAGACGTCGGATCTCCTTCGTTGACTTGCCTGCTAACGTCATTATGGCGCCGCTGTTGAGGCGATATCTGACGCTCTGTCTGTGGTCATTCATAGTCATTCAGTCCGGTCTACGTCGCCATCTTGCGCAGACAACAAAAATTCCCTATTGGTTACTTATGATGACGTGTTTGTAGAACTGAGAGGGAAGCTCCCCGAGAAACCGAAATTATCTTTTTTGCGCCACAAATGAATCCGGACGATCAAATAAATGAATTTATGCAATAAAAGACAAAGATTCCATACACATACGAGGGGGACCCAAAAGAAACCGAACTAATTCTTTTTTAAGCAGAGCTTTTGCAGTACCGCGTTTTGCCGCCAGGAGTTGATAGAGCGAACATTGCTGAGTCATTAGGCCTAATTCCGTCCTCGAAGAAGGTTAGGACTAGTTGCGGCTGGGTTTATAGTGACAAGTGTTTCGTGTGGGCGTCGTTTTTGCAATGTCTGATTTCTGTGAACAGCGTGCGGCGGTTAAATTCTGTTTTTTGCTCGGAAAAAGTGGAACAGAAACTATTGAACTGTTAAAAACGGCGTACACCCGACCTTGCCCCGTGCGACTTTTTTTTTGTTTCCTAGAATGAAAAAGAGAAATGAAAGGAAAGCGTTTTGCTGACGTTGCTGAGGTGAAGAAAAAAACGACGGAGGCGCTGTCAAGCATCACAAAAGATGAATTTAAACAATGTTTCGACACATGGATTAAAAGATTAGACAAGTGTATTAGTGCAAGTGGACAGTACTTTGAAGGAGATTGAACGTTTGTACTTGAAATGGGAATAAATAAGTGCAAAAAAATTTAGTTCGGTTTCTTTTGGGTCCCCCTCGTATAGCTCTGAATTTCGGGAAAACGTTTCACGGCCCCTTTAAGCGATGAAAGGCAAATAAAAGCAACCTTGTCTGCTTCAATCGCTCGTGGAGGTGCGGAGAATAGCAAAAATATTAAAAAATATTACATGCGCTCGCGGTAAGCACTAGGAGGGATACAACTCACGTGACTTCCGGCGATGCCTGATGATGATGATGATGGTTTGCGGCTCTTCCCTTTTGAATCGGGCGGTCCCGTAGAGTTTGGGACCTAGC